>VMDR010003120.1:0-77155 GCA_007922815.1 Macrotus californicus | reverse complement strand
CACCAATAAGGTTGGGCATATTTCTATATATTTCTTGGCCATTTGCTTTTCACTTTCTGTAAATTTTCTGTTTCTATCCTTTGCCCATGTTTTTATTGAGTTACCTTTTGATCAGTTCTAGGAACTCTTTGTATATTATAAATAGTAACTCTTTTCCTGTCATTTTTACCTTCCATAAATGATTTCCTTTGTATGTTTATTTTTTAAACCTCAATCAGTACAGAACTATAAAAATAATTTTAAACTCAGATAACCTCATACTCCAAAAGATAACCACTGTTAAGAGTTTGTTTTATGGAAACCCTCCCCTTGACCCCCTATATTCATTGGCTCTCAGCCTGGGCCCTTTGTCAACCAAGAGGCTTTCAAACTAGTATCAATATTTGGGTTCCACCTCACAGGCATTCTGACTTAACCGATCGGTGGTGGGGCCCAGGCATCAGTTTTTAACAAGAGCCCTCATTTGATTCTAATGTGCATCCAGGGATGGGAACCAGACCAAGAAATCCTAAAAGGTCCCTCATTCGTCAATTTGGTCCTAAAGCTAGTGTTACTGGTAATCACTACCGCCATCTGTTGGCGGGAGGCAGACCTGACACCGTTTAGCTGTGTAGATTAGCTTTGTTCCTCTCTGTAAGGGTCATGTTTCAAGGTGCTCAGAGATGGACACATCTGTCTATTATGCATCCACACCATTTCAGCTCAGTAACTTCTCAGATAACTTGAACTCGAAGACTCTTGAAGTTAATATCAACTTCATTTTATTGATTCTGTGTGTTCCACAGTGCAATAAAAAAAATAATACAATGTAGTACGCTACTCCTGAGGTCTTGTCGATGTTGGGTCATCAGATTTTCAGTGATATTCATCCTACTCATTAATAGGAAAATGTGTGCGGGCAGATTTTAGGAATGCTTTTCATCAGTAGCAGTCAAACAAAATAAACAATTTTTGTGATTAATCCTAACCAAGCTAACCAAAAATTAACCACTGTCTCTTCCTACACACCCCCCTTTCCCCATCTATACACATTAACCAAAATTTCTCTCTGCTGGGATATTTTGAGACGTCTCCTCTTTTCTTGTGGAATCACACAATGTGAAACATCAAGGGAAATAACAGGAAAGGCAGTGAACAGGGAAACACGTTTTGAGAAATAACAAAGTTGGCAGAAAAATGGAAGTGTCTGGGAGAAAAAATAAGATAAAACTGGCAGAATTACAGGCTACTGTGTGAGGCTGCTAATTAGATAGCAAGTTTATCTTCTGAGGGGAAGATATTTTTCCAGACCAAAAGAAGTCAAAGACACTGAGAGCATGAAATTGTTAGCCTGCTATAAAAACCACCTTGCATTGGGTTTTAAAAATATATATTAAGTCCCCAGGCAGTTTTTATGGGTTGTGTGTGGTTATTGTAGCTGGAAAAAAGGGGTAAGTCTCTGTCTTTGTTTCTGTCTCCATCTGCCTACCCTTTCTCCCTCTCTTGCCCCCATATATGTATATATATTTATACTTATAAATATATAAATACATTTATATATGTGTGTATATACATATGTACTCACATAAACACACATAACACACACTTTTAAATCTAGAGCATCTTTATGATTATGAACTGGAATTTTTTGCTATCTTTTGTGGAAGTTAATCCTGGGTCATTTTTTTTAAATCTACCCTAGATGTAAACTAGCTGGATTTCTCAACCTCAGAACTGTTGACATTTTAGGCTGAATAATTTATTATTATTATTATTATTATTATTATTATTATTATTATTATTATTATTATTACTTTAGAGAGAGGGCAAGGGAGGGAAAAGGAAACAGAGAAACACCGATGTGAGAGGGAAACATCGATCAGTTGCTTCTCCTGTGCGCCCCGACCTGGTACCAGACTTGCAACCTAGGCGTGTGCCCTGGCCAGGAATCGAACCAGTCACCTTTCACTTTTGCGGGATGACGCCCAACCAGTTGAGCCATACTGATCAGGAAGAGGCTGGATAATTCTTTGTTGCTTGAGACTGTTCTGTGCTTGGGGCATTTAGCATTATCCTTGGCCTCTACCCACTAGATGCCAGCTGTATACGCCCAGGAGTGACAACCAAAAATATCTGCAGACTGTCACATGGCAAAACTTCCCCTAGCTAAGAACCACTGATTTAGGGGAAGCTTATGGAGGTGTCACTTCTTCCAAAACAGTTTACCCAGTTCCCCAATCTCAATTAGAGCCCCTGCGTCTTTAAATGAAACAATATTTTTCCTCTATTGAAACAATGTACATCTCGTTCCAGCGTCAGTGACAGTTTATAACGATATATCCACCTTGAGACATTAATGTCTTTCTTCCCTATTAGACTGTAAGTGCCACCACTAATCTTGTTTAGTTCACTCTGTAATGTACCACCTAGAGCAGTAATTGGCCCTTAATAAACGTTTGTCAAATGCGAGAATGTACTTGTAAGATATTTCAGAACCCGCAGCATAAAGGCTGACTTGGTCTGAAGGGGTTTTTCCTCTCAGGCTTATTTCAATCTCTGTGACAAAGCCAGTCACAGAAGAAACCAGGGACATATTGAGGCTGTTGAAGGGTGTGATCAGGGAAATCTAAAAATTATATTATTTGGATAGGATTCCCGGGTGTTTTGGCGGGGTGCTATTGAGTGGCAGTTTCATTCTGGAAACAACAGCTCTGATGCGTGGCGGGAAGCCGGAGCCAACCGATCACTCCTGCTTTTTGAACTCCGTCCACCATTGATTGATCTGTGGAGGAAGCAAGGTTTTTGAGGCTTGTTAATTTCCTGATGCTTCATTAATTCCCTGAGAGAGGAGGCCCCACAACCTGGAGGGTTGTGCCTTTGGGAAAGAAACCTTAGTGCAGACAGCGCAGGGGGCATTTAAATGTGTCTTTTCTTGTTTTTTAAAAAATGGAATGAAGATGCATATTTTTAAAAATGAAAAATGACTGGCATTCTTCCCACTGAAAATGGGAAGTAATTTAATTTGTTAGTGGTTTATTTTATTTGACAGTCTTTGTACATACTCGATTTGGTTTGTTACACTGAATTACCCCTTAATAATGGGGACATGTAATACGAGGCTCTGCCCCCCAGGTTGGTTTGATAATTGGATGAACGACCATATTGTTCAAGGTTTTCATGACAGTGTGGACAGAAGCTATTTTCCTAACCAGAAAAGCCAGCAGCTTTTTTTTTTTCCAGTGTAGTTAATTGCTACCCAGTGACCAATCATTCTACTAGCCACTTTTCCTGAGGGATGTTGTGTTAGAGATGCTGTTATAGAACTTAATGCTAAGTTCTGTAATCACGACAGAATTCCCTGGGCGCATGGAAGGGGTACCTAAACCCCAGAGCCAATAGCAAAAAGTCAGAAAATCTTCCCTAGACCATCTCTCAAAATGGACTGTTTTTCTACAATTGGAAGTTAATGGTGAAAAAATTCTAATAACAGCTGTCATGGCTGCTAGAGCCAGATTATCAAGTTCAAGGGCAGCTCCACGATTTAGTGGCTGTATGGCCCTGAGCAAGTTTCAGGAGCTGCTTTGCTTCAAGATCCACATCTGTAAGTTGGGAACAGTTTTAGCACCTACGTCTAAAGGTCATTGTGAAGACTCAAGAACGTGGTAAAGTGCTTAGCACAGTTGCGGCACGAAGTAAATTCTCCGTAAGTGTGTCCGTGTTAGATGGTGTGTATTGGGCTCTCTGTTAAGTTTTCTCAGCACAGCTACTGAGAGACTCGCCATCGCTAACATTGCAGAAGGAAGTACTGATGGGGAGAAAGAGGACGGGACAAGCCCAAGGCCACGTGCCTGGTGCATGACATGGTGCAGCCAGGAGCAAGCCCAGCTCTGCATGACTCCCAGAATTCTCTTACCCCGTCGCATCTTCAGGTTTTGTGCTTGTGTACCCTCTAAGAGGTTTTTGATCAGCTGTGTGCCTTCCTGAGCATTTTTATATAGAGCACTAAGCATTTCCATTCTAATGTTAGTTACAGAGAATATGATCTCAGGAGTATGTTGAACTTAGGCAGTTTAGAATAAAACTGTGAAATCACCTTTTTGATGCATCCAATGAAAATGAAATGCCCTGATAATGGGATACCCACCAATATCCATTAAAAGAATATGTGAACAAGTTATTTAAGTCAGAACTTTATATTGCTCCTTTTTCTTCTTTAAACATGTATTTCCACTGCACTTCCCCCAAAGAAATGTTAAAAGCCTTTTTGATCATTTCAATAACAAAAATAGATTTTCTTCCCTGTATTTATATGGCTGTAAGAGTTCAATACTTTCTTGTCAGTATAATTGTCTCTAAAATTAATAGAACACACTTGATCAAAATAACACAGACATACAATTCTGAGAAGAAATGAGTAATCATAAGAAGTAAAATTTTATTAGAAATTCACATTATAATGAGCTGTGGGTGGGGGCACTGGTGGGGCCGTCACTGAAGGTAATGGCCAGTTGTCCCTCCCAGAAGTGTTTCTGCCTTGCACAGCGCGCCACAATAAGGTTCGGGCGGGAGGAGAGTCTGTCTCCTGTCCTTCTTTGGCAAAGGGGAAAGGAGGACCTAGGCGGTGGGTATCTCCTGAGATGGTTTGATTTTAGGAAGGAATAGGTATGGAAGTCAGAAATGGGGAAGTGTCCTTAAAACTGGTCCAGGTAGTTCTTAGGAAGTCATCACGCTGTGTTGCTTTGGAACAGGGACGTGTACAGGCCGGGCCCGGTGCTTCTCCCATTTTCAAGATGACTCAGTCCCTCTTCCCTGACGATGAAGTCTGGGTGTCTCCCAAACCTGCAGTGATTGTCACTGGAGCGTCACAAAGGATACTCCTTGAAAGAAGCTCAGGGAAAGGCCAGATGGCAAACTTGAAGTAAGGCTGGAGTCTGGGACTTTGTGGCCTGTCCACCTGTTCAGCTATTCAGTGCTGCTAGTATGGGATGCTATAAGTGCCCCCTGAGTTCCCCCAGGCCTCAAACTGGTGGTCCAGAGCACCCTCTTCAGGGGTTCCTTGCACCTAGCAGGGCGTGGACAGCTTTCATCTCTTTCTTTTCTAGATCAAAGAGCCATGATTTCAGCTTCCCCAAAGGGCTGGTTATGAGCAAGAACAAAAGGTGTGGGGTTGTGTATTGTCTAAGCTTCTTAAAGATACTCTGTGGTGACTGCCTGGCATGTAGTAGATGCTCAATAAATGTTCACTGATGGTTTTTATCTGGCATCGCCGTGAGGTCATGTATTCCTATGTGTGTTTCTGAATTGATGGCATAGAACCCATCCAACTCCATGACCTTAATATAGCCTGTCAGTCTCAATATAAAATAACCTCAGTTACTCTGACAACGAGGTATGGGGCAAGCATGGGTCTAAATTGGTTGGTAGTATTTTTTAAAAAGACCTTATAATGTGGATTATGTTGATTGTACTTAACCAAGTACAAGTGTCTGTCTGCTGAACCCAATCAGATTTGACCCAAGGTTACTGAACAGCTAAAAATCCCCCACGTGCTTCTACTGATGGTCATCTCTCTCTCTTCCTTTTCCATGACCCCCCTTCTTTCTGTTCGTTAGCTCCTATCTGGCCACCTTTCCTCCCTCAAAGTCGTGCCTTGAGTCGTGCCGTGAATCCATCGACTCACTGGGGCGCTGGAGGTTGCCATGGTAAACACAGCTGTTGTTTTTCTCTGCGAAGAGCCAGTGCATGAAGGCCCTGGAGTCTCACCTCTAGCCTCTCCCTGCTGTGCATTATCACAGATGTCCTTTCAAGTGGGGGCCTCCGGGGCCTCCAGGATTCAGCTCAGCTTTCATTGTGTGTCCCTGAAGGGGCTTTCTGTGACCCGCGCTGACACAGACACCCGTGTCGCTGCTGTGGAAGACTGTGAAGAATCACCAGCAGAGTCACCAAATAAGCCATGTGACAGCAGCATTCATTTTGTTAGTAAATGGGTTCTGGGAAGTGAAAGATGATCTTGTATTTCCCAGGGGGGGAGGCAGCAACGATAATGAACAAGAGGCTGAGGGAGGAGGGATGAAAGCAGTGGGGAGAGACCAAAGGGGTGGAGAGGTAAGAGAGGGGGTGCAAGGAGGGGATGTCTTCATAGGACAGGGAGTCAGTAATGGACAGCTACCTGCATGTCCCTGAATCTTCCTCATTTTCCCAGGAGCATCTGTGATCCAGCCCTGACTGTCATCCCCATCTTCTCCCACGATCCCTCCTTACTCCTTTCAGGCCACACAGGCACCTCATCGTTTTTCCTGCACTCTGCACATGCCCCAGCCTCAGGGCCTTTGCACTTGCTGCTTCCTCTGCCTGGAGTGCTCTTCCCCAGAGAGCCACCCAGCTCCCTCCCTCCCTCCCCTCAGGTCTCTACTCAAATGTAGAGGCCTTCTATGACCACCCCACCTCAAATAGCACACCATCTCTTCTCCAGCCCTTACTGAACACAGGTTTCTCCATGTCTGATGTACAGGAGGGATTTAATAAGTATTTATTGCGTGAATAATGAGTCACTAGCTTCCAGGCCCAGAACACGAGGAATCACACATTCACTCCGACATACTTTGCCCTCCCCCCTCTGAGCTTCTGTACATGCTGGTCCCTCGGAGTAGAGCACAGCTGTCTCCTCCCCAACCCCCGCTTCCGCCCGGGAGATGCCCACAAATGCTTCACGTCCTGCTTCATTTAGTCACCCCTCCTTTTTGAGGTCCCCCTTGACCTTCCCAGCTAGACACAGGACCCACATGGCCAACACTCCCTGGTCCATGCCTCCTGACCTCCGTCACAGCACAGGCCCCCATGCACCAGAATGTCTCTGTACTCTGGCCCATGCACCCAAGTGCACTCTTCCAGGGCCTAGAATACAGAGCACTCTGGTCCACGCACCCATGTGCACTCTTCCAGGGCCTAGAATACAGAGCAACTAAGGGCTCAGACTCCAGAGTCAAGGAGTGTCGGGCCTGAGTACCAGCTGTGTGACTTTCCAGAAGTTACTTGACCTTTCTGGCCTCAGTTTCCTTATCTGCGCAGCAGCACTCATGTATCTATCAAACAACATCATAGGGTATTGATGAGAATTCACTGATAAATTGCTGAAGTGGTTACGACACCCTAAGCAGTCCCCTGGGTGAGAGGACAGCGAGCGGAGGTTATGTTGTTTGAGGTGGGCTGGGCAGGGAAGGCCTCTCTCGGAGGGCATGATGGAACAGACCTGACGGTCTGAACGAGAAAACCACGCGGGCCTCTGGGCTCTTCGCATCCCACTGACATTACAGCCAAGGTACACCTGTAAGTCTTATACCAGGTTAGACTGACGCCGCCCTCTTGAGCCCCGGGATGATATTCCCAGGCTGATACGCTAACATGATGCTGGTTGTCTGGCCACCAAGGCTGGGGTGCTCCTTTAGAATCGGGCTCAGGAGGGCAAGCTGCAACTGAGTCAAGGTTGGGGAGGAGTCCGAGGTGCCTGTGGGGTGGGCATGACCAGATTCCAGGGGTACAATCCAGAACCACCTGCTCCCTCTGAGGGCCAAGGACTGGCCCCTGTGCTCACCGGCAAACACAGTACAGCACCTGCCTTGTCTCAGGATTGATCCTCGCCTCATGAACCCTGCCAAGACAGCCCAGAAAGGAGGGCCTGGCTTCCTCCGGGATTTTGTCTCGTTCTGTTGTTTGGCAAGGAGGGGGCTCTGGGCCTGTGGAGAGTAGCTCAAGACATGGTGTGGGGGCAAAGGAGGAAGCTCTGGGGAAGAGGCAGAATCCTAGGCTGTGCCAGCGACCCCGACCTGGGGGACCACGGACAAGGCACGTCACCTCTCAGGGTGTTGATTCCCTCATCTGCAGCCTTCAGGAACTGCCTGGGCCAGTTGTTTCCAAACTTCCCTCACCCGCAGGAATAGTTGCTGGAGTAAAATATGATTGGGAATCCAAACACATTGCCAGGGCTGAGACCTAGACACCACGGCATGCCCCTCCACCAGCGCGCACACGCACTCACACAGCAGCCCTAACAGGCTCTGAGGCCCTTGCAGGATTCTGTGTTCCACGATTCCATGTCACATCCACATGGCACAGAGTCCTTCCAAAGTATTGGTCACTGAAATTGGGCCATTTTTGACTTGCAAAATGGCCATTTCATGTTTCATCCTGATAGTTTCATTTGTAATCGTGGTGAGGGGTGCTCACTCAGGAATCTATGGCCTGGGTTCAGCTCCTCAGCTTACTCTGTGTGACGGCGGGCAGGACCCTCACCTCCCTGCCCTCCCCTGCAAGAGGTGAACGGAGGATTCTCCCTCGTGAGATTGGCTCCTGGGAGGGCTGAGCAAAAGGGTGTCTTGGAGTCGGGCAGGGCAGCGCTGACTCGGTGACTGGCACAGAGCACAGACCCCTTTGGGAATGCCCTACCCAGAAAGCCCCAGTGATTGCCTGTGAGCTGAACTCAGGGAGTAGCATCCCACTCTCCCCCCTGCTGAGCCCTGAAAGGAGAACGTGGCCGGAGCACGTGGGAGCCACAGCCCCAGCAGGGCTTCCTCATCAGTCATCCCGTCCAGCTTGACCCGCCAAGCCACCCTCTTCCTTCTCGTGAGGGACATCACTGGGCCATGGACAAGCCTTGACCTGGGCACGGGAGTGGTGCCGGGATCCTGTGAGTGACACGCAGCCCTTGCCTTATCTGTGCAAAGCATTAAAGGCTCCCTCCCCAGACACCTCCACGGAGCCTCCCCCATTAAGTGGCACATCATGGAATGTGTCAGCCTGAATTAGCAGGCAGGCCCGTCACATTGGGTGGAGGCTCTGGGCTGGCAGCTCCCACTTTGTACCGCCTCTTGATCCCGGCTGTCACGCTCCCTTCCCCGTCGCCACAGGCGCAGCAGTCCCTGCAGACGAGACACACGGTAGAGCACGAGGGCCCGAGCAGCGCTGAACAGGAGCCTCAGGAAGTCCTCGCCGACCTTGTTTCTCCTGTGGCCCCAGGGAAGCTGCTTGGAGCTCAATTAGCTCTGGGGGCAGAGGAAGTGGGGGGAGCACTCAAAGGCCCCAGGTGGGGGGCTCCTTTGTGACAGACTTGAACAGCGTGGCTGACATTTCTGAAAGCACACAGAGTCGACGCCCTGTTGGAATCCCATGAACACCTGCAACACCCAGATGAGGTTTCTAGAGACAGCTTGGCCACAGAGCTCTGCGACTGCCGTTCCCATGGGTCCCGTCACCAACGCCACTGATGTCACACCTGTGTCATCCGAGACTTGGCCTCTCTGAGCCTGAGTTTTCTCTTTGCAGCGGTACTTTGTGCTAGGACCCGTCTCGCAGAGTCGTCGAAAGAATTACCTGCGATGACGGGTGAAGAATGATCGCAACATAAGGGCGGTCACTTTTTCTTTGGCCCATTGCTTCTTTTGAATTGTTTATTTAATTTAAAAACTCCCTCAGAAGTGAGCTGAACTCCTTCAAGACTGAGCTGGAGGATTCTGTTTTGTGAAAGATTGAAGAAGGCACCACACGTCACAGATTTGAGCCTTGTTTCAGCTTCTGCCCCTCCGCCCCTGGGTTGAAACAGATCCGGAAGTAGAAGCCTTAATCAACCACCTGGCCTCAAATTATTTAGGGCTCAGTTGCAAGAGATGAGTTCCTTGAAAGGAGAACTCTTTCGGTCCTTTGATTTTCTTGTTTCTGTTACAGGACCACACTCGTGTTTCCTGTCTGTTCTGTATTTAGCCTGTCCCCTCTCAGGCAGTGTCCACACTCACTCTCTTAGCAGCCAGTTTGCCCGCGTGCAGTCAGAAATGCCCTTGAATTCAAAGAAGTGGTCAGAAGAGTGACGGGTCCTGGGTCACTTTTGCCAGGAAGAGCTTCATGTGTGGGAAATTATTTCACTGCCTCATTCTCTGACCTGTGGGGAAGAAAACATTTGCTCCCATGTTCCAACTCACTCATTCAACAAATAATTGCCAACTACCCTGTGTGTGTGTGTGTGTGTGTGTGTGTGTGTGTGTGTGTGTGTATTTATTTATTTATTTGTGTAATGACCATACAAACTTACTGTCCAAACTAGGACAGTATGGGCATGAAAGTGGGCATGACCAGGTGCGCCAAAACAGTAAGTATAAACCAACATTCCCCCAGGTGTAACAGGGTGGCAGGAAGTGTCCTGTATGTCAGTGGCTGGATTTGGACTCTTACAGTCTTGGGTGGTGGTGTGTTTTCCCACAATGCCCTAAGGATTGAGGGATTGAGGACCAAGCCCGGATGGGATCTAGGCCTCCAGAGCCATGAAGGATCAATTTAGATCTAAATTGAACTACACATTTCTGAAGTTTTCCCTGAACTTCCTTTTTTAAAAAAGCATGCATGTTAAAAACAATCTGGAACAGCAGCTCTGGATGTCAGAGACCCCACCACCACCACCCCCTCCCCGCCGCACACACACAGATTCAAAGACCCTGTGAGATGAGGCTACCTAGAGGGTCTTGGAAAAATGCTTAGAGTCATTAAAGGATGAAATTGCCCATCAAGGCCTAGTGATGGTGACATTTTTTGAGAAAAGAGTAGAATTCAAAAGCACAGAAGGGACTAGGAACAGCACGATTTATTTCTCCTTCTCTCCGAGCTCCTTTGTTGTGGTTCCGATTTGAAGTGTGGAAATCAAGGACATAAACACGCACACTCTTTTCCCAGTGCAGAGCTTCGGTCCTGAAAGGGTGTGTTTCTGTTGCATCCCAGGTGCCTGTCCTCAGACCCATGGACCTGATGGTGGAGGCCACACCGCGGAGGGTATTTGCCAACGCACACACGTATCACATCAACTCCATATCAGTCAACAGCGACTATGAAACCTACATGTCAGCTGATGACCTGAGGATCAACCTGTGGAACTTTGAAATAACCAATCAAAGTTTTAGTATCCTTTGCTTGGGGCCAGTCGCCAAGTGGCTTGCATCAGGAGTATTCAGGTAAGAGCAGGCTTGGGGGAAAGTGGACTGAAGGGGGTGGTCCTAACTATACACGAGGCCCTATGGAGAACAGTTGTCTTTTAAATTATATTGGCACCTATGACACGCTTTCATCCTAACAAAGTTGGGGAAGTGTCGAGTTACCAGTTGTGGGCCAGGACAAGCTCTGCACTGAAGCCAAATCAGTTCCTTCAAGCAGAGGCATTTGTGTGTCTTCAATTAAAACTAGATGTGACCTTCATCACCTGCAAGATAAGACCCTAGACTTCAGTTAAGGGTTTCTTCCTGTTGCTAAAGGATTCTTCAGTGGCCCGTATGGACAGCATGGACCACAGGTACGCATTACGTGGTTTTTACTGCATCTTAATAGTGAAAATAATAGTGGCTGCCATTTATTGAGTTCTAAGCACTGGGGACTTGCTGCATAGAATCTCATTTTGAGGGGTGCACATATCATAATATGACATCTTTGTGGATTTCCACAGGCAGATCACATGTGTGTAACCAGCAGCCAGATCAAGACACCAAACTTTTTCTGTAATCCTAAGTCCCCATCACTCTTCTGTCTCTACCCACCAGAGGTGTATTTGAAATAACAAGCTCATAATTTCAGTATGATTATCTCATTAGCTAAAATTCAGAGAAGGCAAGGAAATTGCTGACTGTCTGAGCCGGTGTTTTTACTGTACTATATTGACCCGTATTTAATAATACAAATCAGGCGTTTATTCAGCCCGTATCACGTGGTCCATCCCACCACAAACCTGACTCTTCATTTGAAATTCCGATCTCAGCTCTTAGTTTCCCAGCCAGGCAGTCGAGCAACTGATATACAAGTTAGTGTTCTTTTTGTCAGTCACCAGGCTCACAATATGACATTTTTGTGAATGTCCTCAGCCCGTCTTCCCTGCACCCTGCCTTTTCTTCCTCTAAAATATACCTCAAATGAGCTCATTTCTCTCCATTTCTATTGCTACCAATCCATGCTGCTGAAGGCCACTGTTCTCTCACCTGTGTGACTGCAATAATCTGGCTGGGCTTCCTTCTTTCTTGCTGTCTTACATGGTATTTGTTCCCCTAACAGTGGACCTTTCAACACATAATTCAGATACCATTCCTCCCAGAGTGTTTAAAACACTCTGGTAGCTTCCCATTGAACATAGAATAACATCCAAGTTCTTCATCTTGGCCTGGAAGATGCCGCACAGTCTGGACCCCACCTCCCTCTGTGATGTCCTGTCATACTTCCACTCATTCACTCGGCTTCAGCCAACTAACCTGGCTTCTGTTCCTGGGTAAACCTTGTTGCTACTTGCATGCTTTGCATTTGCTGTTCCCTCTTTCTGGAGTATTCTGCCCCCAGAGCTCATGTGGCTAGCTATATGTCATCATTCAGAGTTTAATCTCACGTCACGTCCTCAGAGACACGTCCATTGACTCCCAAGTAACTCCCAAATAACCCTCCCTCCCTCTTTTCTTCATGGTACTTATCCTTATTTGAAATTGTTTCTTTATTTGTATATTTGGGGTTCCCCCATATTTGAATGTAAATTCTGTGTGAAAAGGGACTTTGTATGATCCATTCCTGTATCCCAGTACCTGGAACATTCTGACATGTAGGAAGTACCATTTGGGTTGAATGGGTCAAATTTGAACAGGTCTTCCATGTGGGGATATTTAGTACATAGTTGATCATGAAATCTAACCTGGAAATTTTACTTTAAGAAGATATTAGTTATATTAAAGCTTTGAATGTTCTGATATAAAATAGACCCCATAATGGCTCAAACACATAACAGATTTTTTTCTCAAGTCCAATATTAATCATCCCTGTCAGCAAACTGCCTCCTCCAAGTCAGAGATTCAGGTCCGTCCATCTTGTCATCTTGTTGATCTGCATCAGGATGGCAAAGGGGAAGGACTGAGGTGGACCACACACAGGAGACTCCTATGAGCCTAGCTCTAAAACAGTATACATTCCATTGGCTGGACATCAGTCACATGGCACCCTCTAACTGCAAGGCAGGCTGGGAAATGTAGTTTAGCTATAGGTGCATAAGGAAAAAAAAAAGATCTGGTTTTGGTACACACCACAAACTAGCTCCTCTGCACCACAGAAGAGTGCTCAGTAGCTCCGCAAGGCTTTTCAGGGAAGAAGGTTTTAAGCAGGTAGAGGCGATTATGGAGACACAGAAACAACTGGCAGCGTTCGTTGCTCACAGAGCTGACTCCACATCCTGTCTGAGCCTGGGAGAACCTGCCTACAGATTTTGCCTGAACATGCAACTGCTAACAGAATGACTGTGGGTGGTAGTTCCCTTTCTCCCTTTATATCTGATCCAAGAGCCAGAAATCTGCTCAGGCTCAGCTGCTGTCACTCAGAGCTACTGCTGTCCCCAGTCTAGGTGACATGTTTTCTGAATTTTGCCTCTAGGCCTTCAAGGGGAAGGGAAGTTTCTTTAGGCATTTTGGGAGACAGATGCCTTGGGGAGAATGCAAAGGGGAAATATTAATAGCACAGTTTAGATGATATTCTGCAGATGTCAGACAGTGTGCCAGATGCTAGCATACAAATGAGACTGTGCCATTCACCCTTACAGAGCCATATGTAAAATAATCATCGTCATCATAAGAAGGATGATAACTGATATCTATATCGTCATTTTCAACCAGACCACCGTAAGCACTGAGCATAGTGTACAAACCAGGACCCTTTGGCGTATCACCGCGGAAGTGCTGCCACCTCTGGAGTAGGAACGGCCATCTTCCAAAGCAACCCCAGAAAAACACCCACCAGCCAGGCAGGTCTCATTAAATCCTGTGTTGTTCAGCACCAGTTCTGTGATGCCTCGTGGCTCGGGATTGAGTGATGTGAGGTTCCCAATGTGAGGCATGAGTGCCCCTGAGGTGGCAGGCAAGGTGTTCCAAGCACTAGGTGGACTTTTTGGTTTTCATAATTAGGTATTTATGATCGCGAATCCTATAAAATACAACTGTCCATCCTGTGATTTCACAGGGACTGAAAAATTCGCTTAAATCACAAAGTATGTTTATGTAAAGAAAATTCTTGAGTGACTAGTAAGACAGATGGTCTTGCGATACGATGTTTTTAAAAGCCGTAACTCCCAGTGACTGGTGTCCGGTGTGACATTGGAATCATGGCTGAGAACACAGGCTTTGAGTCCAACAAGCCTGGAGTCCTCACCCAGCTCTGCGCTACTTGCTGGCTTTGTAAACTTTCATGTGTGTCTTAACCTATTCAAGCCTCTATTCCATGACCTGTAGAGTGGGTGACTTTCAAATGGGATTGTGAGAATTTTTCAGTGTTTTTTAATGTTGACTGATCAGCTGTGTGTATACATACACACACATGTGTACATGTACATATACATAGGCACACACACACACACACATGGTTAGGGCAGTGCTTGGCTCAGTAAATGGTCAATAAACAGAGACCAGCATAGTCCTAATTATTATCGGAAGGACAAGGAAACCAGAAGAGTCAAATGTTGGGGTGGTGAATTCTGCTGAATTCATCATCTGAGTCACCTTCTTGGTCCTAGACCTCTCCTTTGGCCCTGCAGTTGGGTGCTCTTTGCAAAGTGTTGCCCTCCTACCAGACACTTGCAGGATCTCTGAGGTTCAGGGCCTTGTGTCTGGCACCATCAAAGTGAGGCATTCCCAGCCCCATGGTACCTGGTCTTGAACTCTCTCCTTCCCGTCCATAGCCAGTCTGTCCCTGTATTGCATAACAGGTTCTGGTTTAAAGTGGTCAACTTTGGCCTCATTTGGTTAACTACATCAGGTCAATAACAGGTCATTTTTAGATAAGTGATTTGCCTAGGGCAAGACGCAGCCCTAACTTTTCAGTACAGGAATGTTGCTATAAAGTGCTATTACTTCTTTATGAAAACTATGCTATACCTAGGATGCTTTGAACTCTGTTCTCAGGATTAAGGGTGGGCTCTTCACCTGGGCTCTTACCTAGTTTACTGTGGGACCTATTAAATATACACGTGTCAGGTCAAAGTAAAGATACAGCCCACAACAGCTGTATCCCGAGTGCCTCATTGGTGGCAGGCGCTACACTAAGCCATGGGGATATGCAGGTGAAAAGGAACAGTGTCTCACAGCCAATAATCATCACATGAATGACTAAATAATTACAAACTTAAGTCTGGGGAAGAAGGGGAATATGGTTCCATGAAAGCATATTTGAAAACCTAACACCAACCAGGGAGTAAAAGAAGGCTTTGCTGAGGAACTGGTTACTGAGTGGAGATCTGAAAGAAGACGTGTGAATGAACGTGGCAAAGAGGCGTGGAGAGACTGGCCCAGCATGTACAAAGGTCCTGTGGCAGGAGGGGGCGTGCCGTGTGGGAGGAGCTCTGGTAGGCCACTGTGACTGGAGGCCACAGAGCGAGGTAGCACATGGTGTAAGCCAGACCGGAAAGGCCAGCAGAGGTCCAGCCTGTGGACATGAGAAACAGTTTCTCTGGGAGAAGCCAACTGGAGTGTTACATCTTTGCCCTTGGTGTGAGCATCCCAGTGCATCAGCTCTATTTGTCAGCTGAGCTGATGCCCTTTGTGAATTGATTCCCTCGTCAAGGGGTCGTATAACCTCAACTCGTGGCTTTCAGCTCTGGCACCTCTTAGTACCATGGACAGCGACCTGTAAATCCAGTTGGAATCTGCCAGGCAGGCTTTTGGGAGAAGCTGTAGAGCTCAGTACAAGTTTTCTCTCCCTGTGGTTGCTGTGCTTTGTTCCAAAATGAACATATCAGTGTCAGGGTGGCGTTTAGCATAAAAGGAGAGCATTCCTTCCAATGACACATCTAGCACTGGCCTGTGTGTGCCGAGGCAACCCCTCCTCCCCATATTCAGGCAGCCGTGGTGGGTCTTCCCAGGCCTTGCTTACGTGGCTGCTGGTGCTCTGTATTGGAGACCAAACCTAGGGCCCTGTGAGGCTAGGGATTTTCTCTGCCCCCTCTCCCCCGCCCCCGACAGGGCCAGCCCTTTGAGCCTCAGGTCATTGTGGGAGAAGGTAAGAATGCCTCTCTGCAGACTTCCCCTGGGCTCCCTCAGAGTACTATAGCTTAGTAGTTGGGAATGCAGGTTCTGGAGTCAGACTCACTGGATTTGCATCTGGCTTTGTGTCCTAAAATCTGTGTGACTTTAACCCGTTGCTGAACATCTCTCTGACCCTCAATCTCCTGTCAGTTAATGGAGGTAACCCTACCACCTACTTTATCAGGCTGTATGAGGATCAAATGTGGCAGTCATATAGAGTACTTAGCAGAGTGCCTGGCACAGAGGAAAGGCATGACAATGGCAGTTACTATTATTTGGAACATTTCTCCAGCCCCCTGTTCTTATTATTCTCTTCCGTGAAACCCACAGGCAAAATGATTCACACTACACAGGCCTGGCATCTTGGCCTGTTGACCTACTGTGGGCTTTCTGCATTTTTACATATGCCTACGGAAAACCACTAAGTCACAAGGAGTTAAAGTAAAATCCATCAACATTTATTGAGCATTTACTGTGTGCACTGGAAATGCCAAGATATGGAACCCCATCCCTGTGACTATGTCCCATGTAACCTTGAGGGTGAGTAATCAGTGCAACCAGAGAGGCAAAACCATGGTGGGGGGTGGGAAGAGAGAACTCCAGAGAAACAAAATGACTTTCCCGAGTTCTCTGAGCAAAACAGATTTGGAAGCACAACTTTTTCCCACTTTCCTGACTCGATTTTCTCATCATCACAGTATTTACCGTATTGTCTGAACGTTACCCATAGAGATGAGACTCCTGGTGTCCAGCTCTCTTGTGGATGGTTCTAAGCCAAGGAACCTACTTTTTTAATGTCTGTTTTCTTTGTTTCATAACATGCATTCACTGTAGAGATTATTAAATGGCCTGTAATCTCATCACCTAACTTTGGTGTATATATAGGAAATTTACACCACAATTTTAAGTGAATACTAGCTAACTCAACTATAAGGGCTCAGAAAAATAAGTAAGTAAATAGAAAAGAAAAATTTCACCTCTTGGTTTATCCAGGAAGCCTTCTCCTGTCCAATCTAGGACACACACACACACACACACTCTCTCTCTCTCTTCCCTGCATTATTTCTCTGTGTAGCAGTTATCACTACCTAACATCCTTTATATGGTATTTATTTACCTTGTTTAGTGACCAGGTCCCCTGCTAGAGTAGAGGCTGCATGTATCAGGCTATGTTCTCTGCACCCAGAAGAGAACTGGCAGATTCTTTGTGAACATTTATGAAGAGGAGGAATGAACGAATGAATGAATGGACCCAAGCTGGAGTTATTAAAGGGTAACTTACGTGCTTGCCTTAGACTCTAATTCTTCTGTAAGATATAACTACATTTCCTTCCTGTCTGTTTCCTATTTTCTCTCTCTTTCACACACACATACACACACACACACACTCTCTCTCACTTTTTTATCTCCCTGTGGTCAGACTGTATATATTTTATATCTAACATTCCTTGCCTAAAATTATATACATATAGATAAGCATGGAAAATACCTTTTCCATCCTAAAATAGAACCACCCAGATAGAACAATCACTAACATTTGATATCTTGCCTTTTCACTCATCATTTTCAGAGTATGAGTTTTAAATGATATTATGATCATACTTTAGATAGAATTTTTCATACTATGTTTTTAACAGACCTGGAATTTTATTTCATAAGCAATTTAATGAGATGAATCAACATTTACTTATTGCTTCCCTAGTTCCGTGTGTGTGTGTGTGCGCATGCGTGCATGTTGTTGTCAACCTTTTGTAATCTTGCATTGCAAATGTAGGCTTTTTAAATAGAAAGCTTTTTCCAAATTTGGGATTAAGAACATGACTCCTGCATGGCCCCCATGCTGCCCCCTAGCACCTTGCCACAGCCCCCTCCATTCCCTCACCCCACTGCTGATGCCACCTATGGCTCTGGCATATTCATTTGAAGCCGATCTCTTAAGGGGCGACCTCCCAGTGTCTTCAATTATTATTTGAAATGATGCCTTAGGCCATTGCCTGGCACAGCGGTGCCCTCACCTCCCCCCTTCTGCCTTCCAAGCGTGGAGCTCAGCTGCCAGACTGGCTGTGCCCCCTCCTACCCTCAGAGCTGCCTCCAGAGCCCTAGCAGAGAGGCAGATTAACCCCTTTTGTTAGCAGAGGTAATTTGCCTGGGCTCAGCCTCAATAAGGAATGCCATAAGCTGTCGGGGTCAGAAAGAACAGATCTGTCAAGCCCCAGGGTTAATTTAATAGCAGTCTGTTGGCTGTCTGCCTTGTATATTATCTGTGAATCCAATGCTGTGTTTTACTTTTGCCATTTAGTTCTTTGGGACAACAGGGAAATAATTTGGATAGAGAGCTCTAAAGGATGGGGAAGAGAAAATTGACTGTCAAAATGCATCATTCCATTTTCAAGATAATATAGGGAGCCATGCATTGCTTATGTCCTTTCTCCTTCCTTCCCAACGTGAAGGGCAAAACCACGTGGACTGAAGGTGCATGTCTTCCTTCACAGCAGTGGAAGGGAAGGGACCCAGGTTTCTTTATGCAGCAATGTGAAATACGCTTTACTGTCATCTCCATAAGCCATTGAATTGTGGGTCACTGGATGGCTTCTCCCAATGTTTCTAGAACTGAGCAAATTCTCCCTCTGATAACAATTCAGGAAATTCCTCATCATGTTTCTGTCCCAACTTCTGGATAAAAAAAAAAAATGATCTCATCATAGGGTACAAAAAAATTCTAGGTCAGATACTGTGTCTCATTCGTGGTTCTGAAAAATGTGGCTCCCACAGTGGACAGTGAATCAAGAGAGCACAGGCCAAAAGCAGAAGAAAGTTCCATCTCAGATTAGCCAAGGGGAGTTCCAAGAGAGGCGGACTTAATCACCCTCATTGGGGAGAGTGGCATGTGGTCAAGAACCCAGGCTCTGGAGTTGGACAAACTTGGGCTCAAATCCCAGCTCTGCCCCCTACTGGTCAGATGACCTTGAGTAATTTACCTGCCTCACTATTTCCTCTGCTGGAAAATGGGCCTGTTAATAGTACTGACCTCATAAGGCTGAGATCAAGGTCAAATAAGACAGTACATGGCACTTGGTAACCATTAACTACAAGTTATTATTCTTCCTCCTCATCCTTATCATCATGGTTTTTAAAAGAGGAGTACATGCTCTGGCCAGGTGGCTCAGTTGGTTGGAGCATTGTCCCATGCACCCAAAGGTTGCAGGTTCAATCCAGGATGGGGGCAGCCGATCAACATCTCGCTCTTCTCTCTCTCCCTCTCCCCCCTCCGCCCTTTTTCCCTCTTTCCCCTCTCTTCCCCTCTTCCCCCCTCTTCCCCCCTCTTCCCCTCTCTCTCCCTTTCGCCCCCCACCCAAAACAATGAATGTATCCTTGGGTAAGGATTCAAAAAAAAGAGGTATGGAGTCACAGCTTATCCCCTGACCCCCATAGCATCAGACCCAAACGAGCACTCTGGCACTAAGGGAGCTGCTTCAGGATGAGGGGTGATGGGCAGACAGAGAGGTCCAGGGTGGTGGGGGATGGCAGGAGGATCCAGAGGCAGCAGGCTCAGTGGTCACCTCCCACGGTGGTGCTCTTGATGGCGCTGGAGGTTGCTGGCTGCACAGACATGTTTAAGCACTTCATTTTCGCACATTCTGGCTTTAGGCTTTATTTTTAGGCGAGAGAAAAATAGCCATGGATGTGGCACCTCCCCTCCCACACAGCGAAGATCCCTTCCAGTGAATCTGGTGTTTGGAGCTACACTGTAGAGGTTGAGAAAGCTGACGGCAGATTTTCTTTCCCTATTTTGGGAAGAGAGAAACCTGCTCCCTGGCGCAGTAGGGCACGGAGTCTCTTTCCCGAGGGTGGTGCAGTCTGGCAACAGCTGAACACTGACCTCTGCTCACCCCGCCCCTTGTCGTGGCCACCAGCCCAGGGCATGGGGCGGGAGACCTCGCTCTGGGGGGCACGGGCATCTGCTCCCCAGGGTGGGGGGCTAACTGCGATAATACTTATGGCTCTGGCAGCAGTTGAGTTGAAAGGTGGCATATTGTGGAGCCAGGAGACCCTCACGCTCTGGAGACCCCAGTAATATTCGCATCTGGGTTTTGGCTGGGGGGCGGGGGCAACTGTAGTGAAATGTAATGTTAGTTCGGTCTCAAGTTAATTTTGGAAAGAACCCAGCAGGATTTATAAGAGGCGGTGGAGAGCACAGGCAAATACGGAGCCCTTATTACAACAAATTGCATGCTGGGGTCGTCGTAGCGGGAGCGGAGGTGATGTCTGATCACGGAGCAAGCACTTGTCGCTGTAACTGAAAACACCGGTGCTTTTCCTTGTACCTCCTCTAAACTCTGAGGAGGGGCCAGTTATACCACAAAAGTCACAGAGAGCCTCCATCCCTCCTGGTCTAATAGGATAGTCTATACCTGTCGGTGCAATACCGTGCTCCCAACTCGGGGGTCTCCGAGCTCCTGGCACCTGTGTAGATGTTCTGATTTTAATTGTTGTGCATTTATTATCGTGTGTTATTAAAAACATAACTGGCTCACTGCGTCCATGATTTGAGGAGTGTTGGATTAGTGCCTACACTAAGGCCAAGTCAAGAAAAGTGGGTCGATGTCAGTTGATCTGCAGAAAAAAAACGTGATGCAAAAAGTACTGCCTGCTGATGAGACACAGGTGGAGCAGAAAATCACAAAGGGGGCTCACATGTTATGTTGCCAAGGCTAGGAAAAGTCGGAATGGTTTTGGTCAGCTTTCCCACACAGCAGCGTCCCCATCACGAGGCCTGTTCCTTTGCAGGAAGTTCCTGGGTCCTCAGACAGCACCTCAGCCCCAGCCAGGTGCCTCCCAACCTGTGCCCAGGTCCTCGAGAGCTGGCGGTGGGGGTCTGAAGGGATCAGCCCAAACCCAGGCCTCTGTGTGTACACCAGACACGCCACTGAAGGTGTGTGTTTCTAAGTCACCTTCGCAAGTGAAAGGCCAGATGTGTCATTGCAGTATACAAGGATGCGGTCTTTAAAAATAGAAATATAGTAATTCTTGATCAGAAAGGAAAAAGCTGAGGAAGAAAAACAGATGATACATGAAGGGTATATTTCGTAGCAGGCCAACCCCCCACCACCCCCCACCCCCCGCCACATGATTACACGGCTTCTTTCTGATGCTTCAACTCCCTCACAAGCCGCTCCAAAGGCAGCCACAGCAGAGGGAGACTCAAGCCCCCATGTGTCTCCTGCACAGGAAGTTCTGCATACCTACTAAAGATCACAAATTTCACGCTGGGGTAAACTTCTAGAGCTGCCACTCTTCAGCTCTGTGACTGGGGACAAGTTACTTTACATACTCTGAGCCTCCATGTCCCACCCCCTGGAAAAGGGGGGTGAGCAAAGGGATGACTACAGAGCTGTAGAAGGATTAAATGAGATAAAGTACATGATGTGCTTCGCACAGCTATCAATTGACCTAGAGTCAGCACCCAGTAAGTGACAGCAGCCATCATCATCATCACCACCATCATCATCATCATCGTCAACAGCATATTAGGGGAGATCTCAGAGATTGCATGGGAAAGGACTCACAGTCTGTTGTACATGTTATTTATTAACCCAGGAGTCTAGGTAAAGATTCAGATGTATTGAATTATTTAGTTGGGCAAGTTTTGTAGCCACTGTTGGAAAAATGAGAAATGGCTGTCTGTGCCACTGGGCACGTTTTAGCACAGTTGCATGGGCAGGTCACTACGGTGGGACCTCTGCATGTTGTGGAGGGTGAAATACTACCGGAAAGGGGCCGGGAGACCCAAGTTTTCATACTGCCTCCCAGTGCTGGGTAACCCTGGGCCACATCTGCCCGGAACCAATACCCCCGGCTCTTTGACCACCGAGTGTTATGAGGCTCCACCGTGCACGGTCAATGCTAACATGTCCACTACAATACCGCAGTGCTGTCACTCACCGCCCCCCACCCCGGTCGGCTCCTTGACTCGTCCGTGCCAGATATCGTGGACATCAAGCCGGCCAACATGGAGGAGCTCACGGAGGTGATTACGGCGGCCGAGTTCCACCCGCACCACTGCAACACCTTTGTGTACAGCAGCAGCAAAGGGACCATCCGGCTGTGCGACATGAGGGCGTCGGCCCTGTGTGACAGGCACACCAAGTGTGAGTAGCAAGCAGCCCAGAGCTGACGGGCAGGTGGGTGGGCAGGCCGCTGGCCCCTGACACGCGGGAGGAGAGGGCCGCGCCGCCTCAAGGGTTGGATCCCTACATAAGACACACTGGGAACAAAGAAACCACAAGTGTCCGCCTGGCTCGGAAGTCTGCTCCACGTTGGGTGTTTCAATAAAGATGAAACCTCACGTTCAATGCCACAAACATTCGCTGCGGGTTGTGGAGGGCAGAGATGAATAAGACACGAGCCCTGTCATGTAACATTGTGACATGATCTGAATTATGTTTTAAGCTCAGTCTTGCTGCTGTGGAGAGGAGGAACCTGAGGGGAGAAGGGGGTGACCAGTGGGGGGTTGGTTGTGGTACCCAGGAGATGGGCGTGGCTCTGACAGGGGCGGGGCACACAAGTGGGAGAGGAGCACGTGGTTTCTGGGCAGACCTCGGCAGGAGCACTAACAGGACCCGCTGGCCTGTGCTGGCGGCTGAAAATACACAAGGAACCAAGGATGGCATCTCGGGACGGTGACCAAGGTAATTACACTATGTTATATGTTTGAAAGTTGCTAAGAGGGTAGATCTTAAAAGTTTCAATCACAAGAAAAAATGTGTAACTGTGTGTGGTGGTGGATGTTAACTGTGCTTACTGTGATTGTTTCACATTATATATATCAAATCCTGTTGCATACCTGAATCTAATATAATGTTATGTGTCAATCATACCTCAATATGTGTTCCAAAGAATAGTGGCCAGAGGGACGGGCTCATGGCTTCTTGGAGAGATTGCAGCTTTGGGGGCCAGCACTCTAAAAGTCCAGGTGGTCCTAGTGGGCGCTAGGGAAGAATTTCAGAGAAGGGACAGGGGTAAAGGGCAGCCAGAGTCTCAGGCCCTCTGGTCACGCTGGAGTTTGCAGGGCACGGGCGGAGCAAAGCCGCTCCAAACTCAGCACTGGGGGGCTGAGTGCTTGGAGGCCAGGGCTGAGACCGACCGCAGCAGGGGAAGCAAATGCTAGCTGGCACTCACAACTAGCGCTGCGGTGGACAGGCTGGGCTGGAGCCGGCAGGAAGGCTTTCTAGAAAACTCCCCAGAGTAAAGGTGCCTGGGAGGCAGGGGCCATCTGTGTCCAGTGTCAGCCTATGTCATGCGCAGCTTCCAAGGTGTTCAGGAGTGACTACAGCTGTTTGTCCAGCCAGCCAGAACTTGTGCGAGATGCTGCTTGGTCACTGAAGGTGCAGAGGATCGCCAGAAAGGAGGACCTTTACCTCCCACGCACCCAGCTTTGAGTTTCAGTTCCTATGCGTCAGGAACGAAAGGAGGGCTCTCTGTGGGTGTATGGCTGGCAGAAGGGTGCAGAGCTGGGTCATTTTGATGGATTTTTATAGCTCGTTGTCTATGACAAGCATCGCGCGGGGCAGCTGGTATGTGGAGTGATGTGATGTGTAAAGCTGGATTTTACCCTAGATTCGCTGTGTGGCTGTCCAACTTTCTTAACCTTGCTGAGTCTCAGTTTTCTCTTATGTGAAGTGGGTAGAATAGCAATATCCGCCTCATGGGTTTGTCATGGTGCTTTGATGAGGTAACAAATAAGAATGTTAATGAGATATTTTAATTTTTTTTATACTAAGTCTTCAAAACATGTTTTCAATTCAGATTACCTACACTTCAAGCACTCAGTAGCCACGTGTGGCTGGTAGCTACCATACTGAACGGGGCAGATTTAAGACATTTTCACCATTGTAGGAAGTTCTGTCTGCGAATGTAGATCTAGACCAGGGGGTGTCAAACTCATTTTCACTGGCGGGGTGGGGGGTCACATTGGCCTCGCAGTGGCCTTCAAAGGGCCGAATATAATTTTAGGACTGTATAAATGTCACTACTCCTTCACTAGGGTCAAGGAGCTCGGTGCTGCCACTGGGTAGAAACAAGGTAGAGGGCCTGATAAAACAAGGTGGAGGGTCGGATTCGGCCCACGGGCCTCATGTTTGCCGCCTGTGATCTAGACCATCAGCTCTTGAGGGCATGGACTTCCTCTCTTTTGTTCACAGCCATTTCCCCTGCACCTAAGACAGTGCCTGGCCCATGATAGATGCGCAATAAATACCTGCTGGTGTGTGTGCTGGTTTTGATCTCTGGGCAGCATTTACTTACAAGCCAACGAGGGGGAAAGTGTGTGAGGAAGCAGGGTCAGCATGTGCAAAGGTACTGAGGCAGGAGAGATCAGAGTGTTTTGGAAGTGCAGGAGGACTGATAAAGCTAGTATATGGGGAGTGACCTAGAGAATCCAAACTCAGAAGGAATGCAGGAGCCTGGTCGTAATGGCCATGATAAAGAACTTGAATTCTTTTTCACAAAATCAGTGACCAGCCATTAAAGTAACAGGGAAGTAAACTGATCGGAATTCATTGTTCGAGAAGTTTCTTTGACTGAAGACAAAAGGACGGAGATTGGGTTCTGACTTGCAAAATAAAGAGGTGGGGAACAAGTTAGGAAGATCCTCTGTTGTCCACAGGATTCCTTAACAGCGGCACTGCTGAGTGTGGGGCACACAATCCTTTGCAAGGGGAGGGTCTTCTTGTAGGATGTTTGGAAGCATCCCTGGCCTCTACCCATGAGATGCCAGTAACAAAGGCAAGTTGTGACAACCAAAAATGTTATCCCCTGTGGGGGCGGAGGGGGATTGTTCCCGGTTGATCAGATGATATGGATTGAAATTCATTCTCAGTCCTTCAGCACGATTTTCTTGTGTCTGTGATGTATCTGTTACTATTAAGAACTCTCAGGGGTACAATGGAAAGATAAGGCATCTCCTATACTCCAGAATTTAGAATTTGGATGATGAACTCAGAGATACCCAGGAAACATTTCAGGGAGAGTGCACCTGGCAGTGCGTGTGTTACTACCCAAAGGAGTGGTGGAGACGGCCGGGGCTTGGGATGTTCAGGGGAGGGTGGGACTCGGGCTAGAGGTCGCAGGGCTGGCAGAGGCTGGGCAGTTGAAGCACAAGTAGTGTTTGATTTGGTGGGAAACAGAGAGAAGGGTGGCTCCCGCAGCACACACAGAACGGACTAAAGAAGTGACCTGGAACTTTTAAGGAGTCTCAGGAAGAACTCAGGTTTCGGTGAAAGGAGAATATTGAGGAAATGAGGGCAAATAGGGGTGATGGTGCATATCAGTTGAAGGTCAAGGTCAAGAGTTTATGCCTTCGTGCATGTATGCATTCACTGAGTGCCTACTGTATACCCAGAGTCTGGGTAGCCAGTCCTTCTTCAATTTTCCCACCAACTACAGCACTGCTGAGGCCAGGTGTGAGCCTTGTTGCCATGGAGAAAGGACACCCAGTGGCAGTCCAGCCTCTCCCGGGCGCTCTGGTTGGCCTGGCCTGTCAGCAAAGACAAAATAGCACGTGCCTGGCAGAGGCCAGAGACCCTGGGAGGTGCTGCCCGCTACAGATTTTCTTTGAAGTCTTTTCTTCATCTTCAAATTTCATCTGAATTCTGTATGTATTTTGTTCCCGTAAAATGTCTACTTTCTGTTTAATTTAATAATTACATTTCCACCCACCCCAAACTGCAAGCAAAACTGACGTTCCCAAGTGATGCAGCACTTATCCTATGGCCTCCGGTACCATGCCAGGCACCCCTGACTTCCTGTTCCGTGACCTTCAAGGGTACATACATGTGCCCCAGTTGCTAGCATGTGGAGAGCAATTCCAGACCATTTGGCTGGAGAACAGAGTTATAAAATTCCTGTTTTATGGAAGATTAACACAGGGGTGGTGGGAAGAAGCATAGGAGAATTGGAAGGTAAAAAATGGAAACCCGTAACCTCGATAAGGATGGTAGCCATGGAGATGGAAGAGAGAGGAAAATAGAGTGTTTTCTTTTCTTTTTTTTTTTGACAGACCCTGCCTCAGGTTTATTTGCACAAACACCACAGGAGGACCCCAGCCCTGGGGGCACACCAGTCCTTCTGTCCTCACGTTGGCAGATAGAGGCCTCTACTATGGAGCCTTCGCAGGGGCCTGGGCACCTTTGGGAGCCTGAGCTGGAGCCGGAGCCATGGCTGCATCTGCAGCCTGGGGCTTGGTCTGGGGCTTGGCCTTTGGCCGGCAGAGCCGGAGACCCTTGGCGATGCGGGCACGAGCATGTTTCCCAAGCTTGGGGTGGGCAATGTAAGCAAGTCGACTGAGCTTGCCGCTGCTGCCCTTTGGGATTGTGGCCTTGACCTCCTTGGACTTGACCAGGGCCTTGACCGTCTCAGCACGTGCGCTCACGGCCTTAGCGTTGTTGGCCTGCATCTTCTTCAAGCCCTTCTTGTTGTGCTTCTTGGCAAAGCGCATGTTCCTCAGGAACTTGGGGTCCACCCCCTTGAGAGATTCATATCTTTGCGATCGAGGTTTCTTGATGCCGTTTCTGTGCCATTTTCGGGACTGGTTGTGCTGCGTGGTGTGGGTCTTGGACTTGGCCATCTCTGCACTCAAGCCCGGGGCACTCCAAACGCCTGAGACCGGAAGAGAAAGCTAGAGTGTTTTCTTTAAAGACAAGCACAGGTGATGGGAATTCAGAGACTGGCGTTCACCACCCCATGGATGTTAGTTCATGTTCAGGGTCTGTCCCTCAGGCCTATAAACCCTCTGAAGAACTGACTCTGTCTTGCTCATATCGTATTACCAAGGCCTGACACTAAGTAGGTGCTCAGTAAATATTTATTCACCAAATAAATGTATGCCTGAGGGTTTACAAAAGGGCACAAGGAGTGGGGACTAATCAGAAGCCCTGGAGGAGAGGGAATATTCTGTTCGGGGCGTGCTGTGTGTGAGGTGATATGTGCTGACCAAGGCGAAAGGGCAGGGCCTCTCTGGTGAGCAAAAGTAGAACCAGGCACAAAGGGCCACCAGCCCCACGGAGGTGGCAGAGGTGGCAGGAGAAGCCCTGGTGCTCACAGCCAGAGTGGCAGACACCAGCCTGGGCTTCGGGGTCAGACAGACCCACGCGAGTGCCGGGTGTTGAGGAATAAGCTGAATGGGAGGCCCGACGAGCCCACAACTCAAGATGGAAAAAGGGCAAGGCCTTAGAGACTTCCAGAACTAGAATGCTTTGGGGTAGAAGCTCTGGAATCAGCACTCCACTGCGGCACTCAATGGCTATGTGGCTTCGGGCGAGTTACTTAATCCCTGCGGGCCCCAGGTTCCTCATTGGAAAGTAGAAGTGATAAAGACAGCCTCCTAGAGCTGGCTGTTCATGAGACCTGAATGTCATCGTATGGTGACCGCCTAGCCTGGGTCCAGAAGTGACAGTAGTAGTTATTGTCACAGCGATCTGTCCTGAGTTCCCTCTGTGCTGGGCCTGCAGCTGTGAGGTGCTTGAAACTCCAGCTCTTTGTCCAGACAGACAAAGCTCAGTTGTTCACTCATTCTGTTCGTGTTTGTTGAGCACACACTGTATGTCAGGTCCTGGGACAGACGCGGGGATGTCATGATGAGCGAAACCTGACCCGGTTTCCTCCCTCTTGGAGTTCACTGTCTGTGTTAGCGAGGGTTCGCCAGAGAAACAGAACCAATAGGGGATACTCATATATATCACATACGTATACATACATGTGTGTATGCATGTGGTGTGCATATGAGCAAGATGTAGGACAAGTGTTTGGTTCATGTGATTATGGAGGCTGGCAAGTTCCAACCCTTGCAGTGGGACTGCAGGAGCCCCAGGAAAGCCAGGGGTCCAGTTCCAGTGTCAGTTTGAAAGCCCGCGACCCAGGAAAGCCAATGATACAGTTCTAGCCCAAAGGGTCATTACCCAGGAAGAGCCAACGTTTTAGTTGAAGTGCAGATGCAGGAAAAAGACATTGATGCCCCAGATCGAAGGCATCAGACAGAAGTATTCTCTCTTATTTGGGGAGGTGCAGCCTTTCTGTTCTGTTTGGGCCTTCGACTAATTGGGCGAGACCCACCCACAGTAGGGAGCACAATCTGCTTTACTCAGTCTCTCAATTTAATTGTTCAGTGCATCCAAAAACACCCTCACAGTAGCACCCAGAATGACATTTGACCAAATAATCTGAGCATGCCACGGCCCAGTCAGGTTGATGCACAAAATTCACCATCACCGTGTCTAAGGAGGAGCATTAACTGCGGGTGTAATAACTGTTATGAAAGAGAGGCACATGTTGCCATGAGGGGACATAACAAGGACTTTATAGCCCAAGGCAGTGACCACTGACTGGGGCCTAAAGACAGAATAGCCAAGGGTCATGGTGCCCACAGAAGCAGAAGGCCTGCCCCATTGCACACCCAGGGACTCCCAGAGGCTGCTCCTGCCTCCAGCCTGGGTCTTGCACAACCCTATGCCCTAGGGACAGTCCCTAGTGAAACCCAGGGGCTCACTAGCGGCCTGCAGGCCTCCGCCCCAGCCCTGCCTCCCCACGCCCCAACCCAGCCCTGACAGCACCCTGAATTGCCAGCCATCAGCCTCCTAATCCAATTAAGAAGTGAATGAAATTCATTTTCCTGACTTGTCCAGAGGACCAACCTTCTTCGATGCACATCTCCCTTTGTTCAACTCACGAAGCTGCAGCCCCGGGCTCCTGCCAGCCGGGAAAACAAGCTCAATCTGACCTCTCGCCTGACATTTCATATTGATTTTCTCCGTCCGCCTCCAGCACCAGCCTCGAGCCGACCACGGTTCAGCCAAGGTGTGCGATCGCAATTGAGACAGTTCATCAGAGTTTAAAATGAAAAGCCACACTGGCTCCCGGAGATGAGCTCTGAGAAGGAGGGTGTTTAATAACCATCAGCGTTTAATCAAAATGCCGAGGAGAGGCGTGTTATCAGAGCTGCATATGTTAATTTCCATATGTCCCTCACTCTGCACACTCAGCGGGGGGCGAAAGAGATGACTCTGTCCCTCATGTCTCTATTTTCTCCCTGTGGCTCCTGGTGGTGGTGATGGGCGGGTTTGCCGTTCGAGACTCTTATGCCTAAAACAATGGAGTGCTGGTGGCGGCAGCCCCTGGCTGGTCTGCATCGTGCTTTCCCCCTTCGGTGCATGAGTACTGGGAATTGAGTGAAGACCCTGGCCAGCTGTCGTGAATGGCAGCGTAGGGAATGAGGGAGGGATTCGGTCTGAACACCTTTCCAGTGTCCTGCTTGGATCCGCTCCCTACCCCTCTCTAACCTCAGCTCCTTGTAGTCTGGCCACGCAGGTCCGCTTCCTGCACCTCCAACACACCCAGCCCTGTCTTGCCCCAGGGCCTTTGCACAGGCTTTTCTTCTGCCTGGAATGCTCTCCCGCTTGTCTGGACAGTTCTCACTCTTTAGATCTCTGGGAAAGTGTCACCTCCCCAGAGAAGACTTCTCTGTTCACCCCTTCTGCACTCTCTTCCTATCTTACCACCACATTTTTTCTTTTTAGTTTTTTTTCATAGCACTCATCTTTAGAGACTTGCTTTTCTGCCTCCATGAGGGCAGGGACCTTACTTTTCTCACCCACTGCTGAATTACCAGGACTTAGCGTAGTGCCCAGCATGCAGTGGTGTTCCACTGAACATCCGTGGTAGAGGCAGGCAGAAGGGAAAAGGCATAAATGACTGTTTGTTTACTAGAGTTACCGCACCCAAGCACCACAAACTGGGTGACTTAAACAAGGAAACTTCATACTCTCGCTCTCTGGAGGCTAGAAGTCTGAGATCAAGCAGTCAGCAGGGCTGGTTTCTCTGAGGGCTGTGAGGACAGGATGCATTCTCCGCCCCTCCCCTTGGCTGGCTGAAGCCCATCTTCTCTCTGTCTTCACCTCATGTTCCCTGAGCTCACGCCTGTGTCTAAAACTCCCCTTCCCACGGCACCGGTCATACTGCATTTGGGCCCGCCCGTTTTCATTTAACTACCTCTAACAGACCCTCTCTTCAAATGTGGAGACGTGCAGAGGTATCAGGGGTTCGGGCTTCAGCATGCAAATTTGGGGGGACACAGTTCAGCCCCTAATGGCAGACATGGAAATAATCCAGAGCACAGGCCCTGGGGCTGACAGTTCCTCCAGGTGTGGACCGCAGGCTCACTCCCCACAGGTCGCCTGGGCAAGGTGCCACACTGATCCTTTCCTCCGGGCGGCAGGGCTGTGGCGCAGCCCGTCGCCCACAGTGCTAATGGCTTTCATCCTGTCATGGAAGGTGGTGGGGCCCTGGCCCAGCGGCTCAGTTGCTTGGAGCGTGGTCTGTACACCACTAGTTGATGGGTTCCATTCCCAGTCAGGACATAGACCTAGGCTGCGGATTGAGTCGCCGATCAGGATGCATACGGGAGGCAACCGATGGGTGTCTCCCTCACATCAGTGTTTCTCTCTGTCTCCATCTCTGCTCCACTTCCTATCCCCCCACCCACTCCCTACTCCTGCTTTCCCACTCTCCTCCCCTTCCTCTCTGTAAAATCAATAAACATATCCTTGGAGGAGGATTTTTTAAAGAAGGAGAAGAACGTGATAGGGAACCAGAGGACTAGGGTGCTGCGAGCCTGTGCATGAGTCCTTCCAGCCCCCCAGCCCCCGTGGTTGTCTGTGTTTTATAGTGGCAATGCCAGGACACCTTCCTGGGATGTGGAAATACTTTTCTTTCAACAAAGGGGAGGTGAGTTGACTTCAGAGCCCCTGAGGCGCTGAGGAGCCTGTTTCCTACACAAAAGCCGCTCTTGAGGGAGCAGAGTTTGTGTTAACAGCATAAAAGCAGCAGGTGAAATGTTCCTGGGAGCGGGGGCAGGGAAAGCAGTGCTGTGAGGGGTGCTGGAGATGAAACTCCCGGACAGCCTGTGGACACAGTTAAAGACAAAGCAAGTGGGGAGGTGCTTGTGACCAGTGTGAAAGCAGGATGCAAAGTCACAAACCCACCATGGACGCCACAGCATGGCGATGAGGGGGCAGACAAGACGGCTGGCGACTCTCTGAATGGCATGATGTCAGGGAGGCGGAACACGGTGCTTTCCTGTTTTCCAGGTTCCCTCCCAGGCTGTGGTTTCCTCCCATGATCACGAGAGTGTTGGTGAGGGGAAAGGTGTCGGCACTTTAGGCCCTAAACTCTCAGATATTTTCGTAAGTAGTGTGATCCTTGGCAGAACGTCCTCAGTGCCAGTGCGAACGGGGCCACGCTTGATCCAAATCAGAAACTCTGTTTTCCTCCAAAGACGCGTGTAGTGCTGGGAAACGGATGTTATTCCTGAGCCCTTCTGTGTGTTATTTAATTAAAGTCTCACAACAGCCCAGGAAGACTGGTCTTATAACCGCATGCACAGGTGAGGCACAGAGAGGGGAAGAAATTGCCTCACAGCACAGTGCAGGAGCCAAGATGGGAACCCCGGTCTGTCTGCTTCCAAGAGAAGAATTCCTTCTCACTCTCCTGGGTCTTTGGCATCAGGAGAAAGAGCATGGCCTTTTGCTAACATCCAGAAGGATGATTCCGTGGGGCTCCGTTTTTGTATCATTCCCATCAGCTAGATCCCCTGGCCCAACCGTTTCAAATGCAGAGCTCGCCCTGTCCTCAGACAGACATTGAGTCCACTGTCTTACTCTCCACCCTCATCTACAAACGGAGCTGCCGTGTCCTGGTTCCGTAGGCTACTAGATCCCTTAGTAAACCTGTGGCTCATTCACCCCGGTCTCTGATGGAATGTGTCCAAAGGCGTCAGCTGAGATGGCAGCTGCAGTGAATCTTAAAACCTCCAAGGTTTGGCACAGCTTCCAAAAGGGGTTCATTCTTGATCGGGGGCATAATTAACAGTGTTTATTGCAGGGGAGCTTGGTTAGGTTAAAAAGACTAAGCTCTTAGTGAAAATGCTTTTGGCTGATGATAGGCTTATAAACACACTCAGACACCCACCCTCAACCCCCATCCTCCTGGAGAAAAGCCAAAACAGAGACTTGTTGCAAGTTGCAGGATTCACCCCGCCCCTCCCCCTCCCTAACCCTGCATCTCTACCCCACGCAAGCTCACTGGGCAGCAAGCTCACTGGGCAGCCGTTAACAGCAGAGCAGGCCCAACCCGCGGAGTGAAAACAGAATTCCACCATCCTCGTTTCCATTTGTGATTCCTTTAACCAGTTCTGTCAATTAGTCATCCTGGAGCCTCCAGTGGAGTGGATTTTTCTAAGAACTGGAAAGTGTGTTAATTTTGGAGACGAGTATCATTCATTAGCAGCTGACACCTGCCCAGGTCTCGCCCTCCCCCCACTGGGGGTCTTGGAGGAGAAGACCGTGGAGGCTGAAAGTGGCTTGGGCACACAGCTGCAGCCCCCAGGGACACAGAATGGGAGAGGGTGGCCATGCCGTTAAAGGTGGCCCTGGCTGCTCTGGCCTTGGGACGTTTCAAGGCCAGCTTGCATGTCATTATCGTCGTGACAAGCCATCACTGGCAAAGCAGCCATGGGCACTGAGTGAGCATCCTGAGTTCGAAGTTCAAGACACCCCCAGTCAGGGGAACACCTGGGAGGAAGTGTCCCCAGGGAGGGACATGAGCCCACCAGAGCCTCAAGAGCTCTCTGTCCAGGACAGGATAGGTCTTACGATTGCCTGTCCCTTCCCACCAGAGGCAACATCAGCAAGTTCACTGCTTCCTCTTTGTGTTAGTTTCCTATGGCCGCCGTGACCAATGACTACAAACTGAGTGACTAAACAAATTTATCATCTCCTAGTTCTGGAGCTCAGAGGTCTGGCATGGGTCCCACTGGCCAAAATCAAGATGCTGGCAGAGCCGTGCTCCTCTGGAGCCTCTGGGGGAAGCTGTTTCTTTGCCTTTTCCAGCGTCTGTCTGGAGGCCGCCCACACTTCTTGGCTTATGGCTCCTTATCCACCCCCCGAAAGCCAGCAGCAGTCGGACAGGTCCTCCTTACGTGGCATCTCGCCAGCTCCCCTTCTCTGCTTCCCTCTTCCCCTCTAGGGACCTCTGTGATCGCACTGCGCCTGCCCAGGTGATTCAGGCTAATCTTTTTTGAAAGTCAGCTGATTAGCACCCTTAATTCCATCTACAATCTCAGTTCTCCTTTGCCATGAAAGGTCACATACTCATGGGTTCTGGGGATTAGGACTCGGATATCCGGAGTCATTATTCCGCCTGCCATGCCCTGCATGTGCCACCAAGTAGGACTAAGTGCCCTCCACCGGAGCATCTGATGTTATAGGTTGAAACAATCTGCCTTCATTCCTGTCTCTCCGGCCAAATGGTTCTTCCATCACGGCTAAAGCTCCTCACTGCCCCCTTCTGCACTTAGCAAAGGGAGGGCGCTGAATAAATGCGTGTAGAGCGGCAGTGGGCATGTAGTCTGCCAGATCTGCGCCTGGTAGTTCCCTTTCCACAACGATGAGGCTCACACTGAAGAGTGGCTGGCCCTGTCCTTAAACGCCCATTTCCAGCTTTGGAAGAGCACTGGCATTGATGCACAGAGCAAAGGGAAGAAGAGTCTGCGAGACGGTCGTAATCGACCGTCTGCTCATTGATGTAGCAGATGTTTCTTGTTGTGACCATGTGCCAGGCGCTGTTGCAGACACTAGGATCGTGGTACCTCCTGCCCTCGTGCCACCCTATCCAAGGACATGGAGACAGATGACAAGCAGGCAAATAAGACCATGTGAGCCTTGGTGAAAAGGGTTTCTGGAGAAGCAGCAGCAACTGTGGAGGCTCTGAGTCTGGACTGTGCTTGGCAGGAGGGGGACAGAAGGAGGACCATTGGACTGTCTATAGTGTTGGGAGGAGCCGCTGAGGGCAAATGGGAGCACTCTACACTCAGGACAGTCACCTTGTTTCACCCCGGGGCCCCATTGCCATTGTCCACTATGCAAAGGACTTAGGGTTAGGCAACATGGGCGCCCTGTAGGCAAAGGTAAGGAAGTTGGCTTTTATTGTACTTGGGAAGAGAAAATCTAGGAGGGTTTTATGTAAACGAATAATGTGATTGTGCTTGTAAATCTGCCACTCAGTATGTAAAGAGTGAAACATCAGGCAGAAGAGTGGATGCTGAGACAAGAGTTAGGACGCCATCCAAACAGTCCAGGCCACAGATGGTGGAGGCCTAGACTACGATTGGGCCAGTTTGGCCAAGGCTTTGAGTGTGAAGTTAACAGGGCTTGTTTAGACACTAGGTGTGGAAGGTGAGGTGAGGGAAGGCATCCAGGAAGACTGCCGGCTTTTTGTCCTGAGCGCACGCCTAAGCGGAGGGGCATCAAATGAGTTGGCAAAGATTAGGGGAGGAAACTCACCAGTTCTGTGGACTTGAAGACACTTTTTTTTATCTTTTAGCATAAAACGATGAAATGGATTTGCTTTGGTGTTTAGCACGAAACCATTTACCGAGCCCCTTCTCCTCCACTGTCGTCATCGGTCTTGACAGAATCTTATGAGCTCAGAGCATTTCTTCCTTTCTGCAGCGTGAGGAAACCAAGGCCCAGGACAGATGAGTCTGACACACTGCCGAAGGTCGTGGGTTCGTTTCCCACTTCGTGTGTTCATACAGCCAGCCACCTTCACTACCGCACTAGAGGACAGAGAAGGGAGGGGGGACTCTCACGTGTGCAATTAACCCACGTTTAAGTGTATCGGCTAATTCAAGCCCCCTGTGCAGTTCACATGAGTCCATTTGGACAGCTCAGTAGGGGGCACCAATAACTGAGCTGTGAGAGCTGCTGACCACTCAGCAGCTGCCAGCCCTATCGGTGCAGGTCCCTTTATCTGCTGAGTTACTCAAAGTACCTGCTGGCCTCCCGTTGTCATCCAGCACAGCCCAGAGGCAGCAGAGGGCAGGAGAATGAGCACCCCTGCGAGGCTTATGATGATACTTGCTTTTATCTCCTCTTATATCTTGAACCTGAACATAAGGATTTAAATAGGATTTATCTCATGGACAGGCATCCTTCATCCTGGGGCTGACTAGTTCACCCTGAAATGTTGGTGGCAATTGAAAATCCCTATAATGGAGTGGAATTGTCATTGAAGAGTTTCCCTATGAGAAAATGGGATCATCAAGCTTAGGAAAATGGTGAGATCAGAGAAAGCAAGCAGTCGGTCCACAAATGTGAGTGAGGTGTTGTGCTAAACACAGTGTGTAGACAGACTTACAAGGTAACAGTTTCTGCCTCCGTGTGCTTATTGTGGTGGGGCCAGAGGATGTGAAATTGTGGAGTGTTTCTAATGAGTTTATTTTAAGTCCGATGTGAAGTTTCGAGTCCCAATATCAAAGAGAAAATGCTGGCTAAATAAGGTTTCTGCCAAATAGCATGGCAGCCTGTTAAAATGAACTATGATGCCAACTGTCATCCTCAGTGTGTCCGAGCTGTTCCCGCCCAGGGTTCCGATGCACAGTATTCTTTGGTCCCTGTTTGCTGAGAGGCTTTTGTATTCACGTCGTCGTAGGGCTGCAAAGGTACAAATGTGTATTAATTAAAACGTGGCTAGCCCCTGGGGAGGTTATTAAGTGATAGAAGAGTCCCTGGGACAGTGGCTGGCATATGAAGGATGCTAAATCATACTGAATGAATGGAGGGAAGGTGAGAGGGATGAGTGATGAATGAATGAATGAATGAATGAGTGAATGAATGATATGAGATATGTTTATCAAAGACCTACTATCAGATAAAAGGCAACGTGTCTCACAGTACGCTAGCGCCATGATTCCTACACCACGTGTGTTAAATGAATAAAGGCATTGGGTATTAGCTTTTCCAAATTTCCAGGAAAGTCAAATAAGCCAAAGCTCAGAATTTGCTGGATTTTAAATTTTTCTCCTAGAAATTTTCCTGAAACACTTATGGTCTCTATAACAGACTCTAGTACAAAATAATGTACTGTTTAATACCAAGTTACATGTAATAACTTACTTAAAGGATGTCATACTGTATGGTATGCTGCACTGTGACATTTGTGCCCTGACCAAGACTTGAGAACTCTGCTCTAGAAGTTCAGAGAAGGAAGTGGTTGTTTCTAAATCAACCATCCAGAAAGGCTCTAAGGGGCTGGTGGGGGCAAGAGAGGTGACACGGGCAGGGAGGCCATCGAGCAGATGCTGGAAGAAAGGGAAGGACCTGACTTTTTAGGCAATGTCGAATCTTACTGAATAGCTGCCAGCACGTTTTGAAAGCCACCTAGTGGCTTTGAGATCAGAAGGTCCCAGCTCCTTTGAGGTCCAAGAAGATAAATCATAAAGGCCAGTTGCAGGTATTCATCAGACTCTTGTGGCTGGAAACTTGACTTTCGTGAGGACGGAGAGAGGTCAGTAGTGTTAGTTCAGGGGTGAGACAGACCTGGCGTGGGGAGCTTGTGCTTAGCTTCTCTAAGCCCATGTACCTCCCTCTGTAAAACGGGGGCAATAATGAAGCTGCATTACGGCATGTGGTAAGGCTGCAACAAGATAGTGCCTGGCCCAGGGTGAGCACTCAGCATTGATGAGTGTTCTTATCCCGGTCATCCAAGAACTCAGACGTAAAGATCAGAAAATGGAGACTCAAAAAAGCAAGTAATTTATACAAAGCCAGAGATAGAATCATAGGTCGAGCCTGGACTCAAACCCATGGCTGAAGCTGTTGACAGATGATGCCTAGACACAGTTCCCAACTTCTCCCTACTAGGCCTGAGGGGGAGACGTCGGGGTGGGCCACGGACTGGGGAGAGAGAAAAGCAAGGCATTTCATTGGTGGAGTCTGGCTCTGAAGAAATCAACACACCGTGGTCCCCATGTCCCTGAGCACCTACCGTGGGCGCACCTCATGTGCACTGCGTGAGCAACTGTGGGCATGGAGAGATGTCTTACTCTCTAGACAAATTCAAAGTCAGAATGGCACAGACTGTCCCTCCTTCCCCACGACCAAGTTGTTAAGCAAAAGTACTTACTGAAGGAGAAAGCCTTTATTTTCTCATGATTACAAAATACGTCCTCTTTCTGCATCCGGGCAGCAGGCTGCAAGGTCCCAGAGGCACTGGGAGGGCCATGGTATCTCTGAAGCCATGGGAGGACCTAGCAGGTAGTAACATGCTCCGTTTGGTGACTGTTCTCCACATTGCTTCTGGTGCGTTGTGTTAGGTCCATAAAGACACATCTCCACCCCAGTAAACTCTCTGAGACTGGTGAGAGCACAGCTTACGAAACCCAAATCGGAGGCTTAAGCCTTGGATCGGTACAGTGATGTTACTGGGGCCACGCCCCCCCGAGGAGTAAAGCTCCCTGCATCTGGCAGCACCAGCTAGAAGGGGTCCCCTTTCGCACCGTGGGCCCAGAGAAGAAATGACGGAGGATGGGGGCGGTAGAGGGCCTCAGAGCCGGCGCTGGGCCTTCATCCCAGCTGTACCCCTTCGTGGCCTGGGATGAGGACAAATGACTCTCAGAGCCTCATTTCTTCATCTGTAAAATAAGCACCTGTGAGAACAGAATGGAACATCATCTTGGGGGTGGGGGGGTTCTATCCAGCCTGGCGCCTGGCAGGTGGGAGGCTGTCACTCCATCTACTCCAGCACGGTAGCTGTTACTACTCCGTGTGCAAGTTCCAGGAACAGTCAGGGCCAGGTCTGACTGTCAGTGGGTTAGGAGCCCGTGCTGGGAACAGAAGCATAGCCCTGGAGCCATGAGAAGACAGCAGGCAGTGACCAATCCATACAAGGGTCCCTCTCCAAGCAGTGTGTGGCTCACGTCAGGACGGACCTTCCAACTCAGCCAGAAACCCCTCGCCTGGCTCTGCAAGGTGACTGTCACCAGGGAGCTGCTCCTCTCGCTTCCTGTGTGTGCCTTTCACTGCAATGATTGTTAGACAGGCTGGAAAACTGGGACATCGTGGGAGTACAGCCCCAGTCTCTATGGTACCATGGCAACAGCTTCCCGTAGTCACCCCTAATGATGGCCTCATGCTCACCCTCACACTCATGGCCTATCCACCTGGGCAGAGGCTCCCCGGGGAGTTTGAGCTCCTCAAGGGAAAGATGCAGAAAACTTCTGTTGGAACAAATAGAGACACAGAGGGGAAGGGAGAGAAAGCAGGAAAAGAGAAACAAGAAGTGTCTAACCCGTGATGTACTGTCTAGAGCACAGGTAGTAAACACAAGGCCCATGGGCCCAATCCGGCCCTCCACCTTATTTTATCCAGCCTGGCACCTTGTTTCTACCCAGCAGCAGCACCGAGCTCCTTGCCCCTCATTAAGGAGTAGTTACATTTATCCAGTCCTAAAGTTACATTCGGCCTTTGAAGGCAACTGTAAGGCTGACGTGGCCCCCGCTGAAAGTGAGTCTGACACCGCCGCGCTACAGGAATGCAGCATTTCCACAGGAGGAGCATAAAGCCCCGTAGCTTGCACTCACCCACCTTGCAGGATGCAGGTGTAATGGGGTGGAGGCCGAATGGGAGTGCTGGTGAAGCTGGGGCTCCCTGCTACCAGGTTTCTCCATTGGGCTCCTGCCGAGACCCCACTGCCAGCTCGTCATCTCATCTGCACTGGAGCCGCCCCACTTTCTGCCCTGCCCTGCCAGAGAGGACATGCTCAGAGGCTTCCCTCTCTTGGTATCTTTCCAGTTGTCCAAAAGGACACTGGCCCCCTTTGGCTAATAACTGGTGACCCCTCCCCAAGGAAGGACAAACAGGCCCCTGATTAGTAAGCTTGTCCCCAGATGTCAACTGAAGTTCAGGTATGATTGACAGGTATGCCCTCAGCCAAGCACAGGTTCTTGGGCCTCCTCTCTTTAGATCAGATTCCAGCTGAAGCTTCTTCAGAAGAAAGGCCTAACCCCAGAGCTCAGGAGCCTGGAGGACGCTGTCCTCCCTGGGGAGCAGGGGGTCCTTGGGGTCCCAGTGTCTCCCAGCCTCCGTTCCCTCAGCTGTGAAGTGGAGATCATTCTCACCCTGCACAGTCCCGGGCAGCTGTCAACACTAGTGCCGGCTTTCTGTGGGGCCCGTTCCCTGCACTAGGATTGCTTAGCTCCTGGTAAATTCTGAATAGTATGTATATTTGTTGTAACAGGGGGAAGGATAGAGGGCAGCCAAATTAACCAGTGAGAGGAGAAAATGATGCGCTGGGGTGGTCGAAGAAGTCTCCCTGGTAGGGACAGTGGGCTCTCAGGGTTGAACAGGAGTCAGAGACACGGGAGCAGAAGTGGGGGGTATTCTGGACTGAATATTTGTATTTCCCAAGTTGTGTATGTTGAACTCCTAACTTGCAGTGCGATGATATTAGGAGGGACTGCAGGGTGACTAGGTCAGGAGGCTAGAATGCTATGAATGGGGCTAGCGCCCTTATAAAAGAGACCCCAGAGAGCTCTCTCGTCCTCTTCATCTTGTGGGTCCAACGAGAAAATGGACACCTGCCACCAAAAGAGGGCCCTCACCAGAGCCTGTCCGTGCTGGCCCCCTGCTCTAGCCTTCCAGCCTCTGGAACTGTGAGAAATGTCTGTTTATCAGATACCCAGCCTTTGGTGCTCTTTAAGAGCAGCCCAAGCTGACTGAGACAGGAGGGGAATGAGTGTGGACCGAATCCTAGCACATGCGAAGTGCTCCATAGACATCAGCCATCAGGAAAACAGATCACAAACCACAGCCTGCAAGGCTTACAGATCATTTCTACTTGACCATACACTAAAAAAGTAATAATAATAATTAGTTGCTAACATTGAACATCAGGGTTTGTTCTCTGAACAAATGATGAGTAGGCAGTCAGGTCACCTAGAGTGTGAGAGCCGGAGAGTAGTGGGCAGTAGCACGGGGGAACTGATCACAGGGCCCCCAGGGCCAGGTCAAGGGGCTGGGAACATCGGTTGTCAGCAGTGATGGAGAGAGCCCCTGCAGGGGTCTGAGCAGAGCAGTGGTGCTGCTGGGGGAGGAGTGGCCCAGCATGCAGCAGGATGACACGCAGTCTCGGGCTCCCCTAAGTCCTGATGGTGTCTGAGCCGCTCAGCTTGCTCTGTCTTCGCAGCTGCCGGGTTCTGGTTTCTCTGGACTGGGGCAGCAGGAGTGCTGGGAGGAGAGGGTGCCTGAGCCCCGGGGGTCCTCAGGTCCCTTCAAAGCAGTGCACCTGCCACAGCCCAAGCCCAGAAGCAGCCCAGTCTGGCCTGCCTTCCTGACCAGCTGTGGACAAGCAGGTGTGAGCTCTGCAGGGACCTGCTGGGTCACAGAGCTGCCACTAGGGCCCAGAGAAATAAGAGCAATATCCTGGACACTCTGTCCCCTCCCTTTGTTGGCAAGATGGGAGGAGAGGGCTGTATTTTCCTACTGCCGCTGTTACAGATGCTACAGACTTGCTGACTTTAAGATGATTCTGTGCCTTTTTGAGTTCTGGAGGTCGGAAGTCCAAAGCGGGTCTCCCCGGGCTAACATCAAGGGCTGTGCCCCCCTCCTGGAGGCTCTGTAGGGGAATGTCCCCTTGCCTTTTCCAGATTCTAGAGGCGGCTGCGGGCCTTGGCTCCTGTCCCCTTCCCTCCGTCTTCCAAGCCAGCGCTGGCCATCCGGTCTTCGTCGCAATGTGTCGCTCTGACACAGACCCTCCTGCCTTTCACCCATTGGGACCCGTCATTCCGTTGGGCACATCCAGATAATCCAGCGTAATCTGCCCATTTGAAGGTCAGGTAGTTCACAACCCTAATCCCCCCTTGCCGAGTAACCGTGTAACGTACTCAGAGGTTCTGGGGAGTAGGGTGTGGACAGCCTTGGGGGCGGGTGCTTTATTCTGACTGCCACTGAGAACAGAGCAGATTTGCTTCCTTTAAGATAACAACACAGCCGCCAGCCATGATAAGTAAGTGGGCCAACTCGTTGTTGAAGGAAGTACCAAAGAGCAGGGGCCTTGTCGTCTGGCCCACTCTGATAACTGCAGCGCCTGCCAGGTACTCAGCACACGGGGGACTAGTGTGTGACCCTGATAGCTGCTGACATTTGACCATGTGCCGGGCCCTGCGCTAGGTGTCCTTCTCTGCTTTTGTCTCATTTGGTTCTCATAACCATGCAAATTGGGAATTGAGATCGGCTCCTAAACGAGGATGAAGCTGAATCTGAGAGAGGTGCAGAAAGTCGACAGAGACACTCCAGCTTGTAAGCGGTGGGGTCCGAATCCGTCCAACTCCAGAATCCGTTCCTGCCACCTGCGCCCACCTGAGACATGCCTGGGGAACTCGACTTGCAGTTGACTGACCAGTGAGCTCTCTGTGTTCAACTGTAGGGTCCACGGGCCCCTGAAAATATATCGCCCCAGGCATTTACTCTCGCTGATTCCTGTGTAGCATACAAGGCACTCCTCCGACCCCCCCAAACATCATTAGGGGCCAACAGACGGTGGTCTGCAGGCCAAATCTGGCCCACCACCTGTTTTTGCAGAACTCTAGCAAAGAATGAGATTGTTCCCCCCTTTTTTGTACTTAGGTATTTGATTAAGAAACTATGCATATTCATTTTTATATTTTTGTTTCTCAAGTACAGTTGACATACCATCTTATATTAGTTTCAGGTGCACAACACAGTGATCACTTACACAGCTTACGAAGTGATCACCCCAGTAAGTCCAGTACCATGTGATACCTCACATAGTTACTACAGTATCATTGACTGTTTTTCCCGTGATGCACTTCACATTCCCGTGGCAGTTTTTGTAGCTGGCAGTTTGTATTTTTCTTAATCCCTTCTCCTTTTTAACTCATCTCCTCGATCCCCTCTCATCTGGCAACCATCAGTTTGTTCTGTGAATCTATGAGTTTCTATTTTGTTCATTTATTTTGTTTTTTTTAGATTTCACGTATAAACGAGATCATATGGTATGTGTCTTTTCTCTGTCTGACCTATTTGACTTAGCATGATACCCTCCAGGTCCATCCATGCTGTCACAAGTGGCAAGATTTAATTTTTTTATGGCGGAGTAATAATCCATTGTGTGTACATATATCACATCTCCTTTATTCATTCTTCTATCAGTGGATGCTCAGGTTGCTTCCATATCTGGGCTTTTGTCAGTCATGCTGTAGCAAACACAGGGGAGCATATATTGCTTCGAATTAGTGTTTTGTCTCCTCCCAGTAAGTACTCAGAAGTGGAATTGCTGGGTCATATGATAGTTCTATTTTTCACATTTTGAGTTCTCTCCATACTGTTTTCCACAGTGGCTGCACCAGTCTGCGTTCCCACCAACAGTGCACTAGGGCTCCCTTTTCTCCACATCCTCTCCAACACTTGTTTGTGGACTTACAGATGATAGCCATTCTGGTAGGTGTGAGGTCGTTAGTGATATTGAGCATCTTTTCATATGCCTATTGGCCATCTGCATGTCTTCCTTGGAGAAGTGCCTATTCAGGTCCTGCATTCATTTTTTTAATTGGATTGTTTGGGGGTTTTTTTTGTTGTGTTGTATGAGTTCCTCATATATTTTGGATGTCAACCCCTAATCGGGTATATCATTGGCGAATATCTTCTCCTGTTCAGTAGGTTGTTTTTTCACGTTGTTTGTGGTTTCCTGTTGTGCAAAAACATTTTGGTTTGATGTAGTCCCGTTTCTTCATTTTATCTTTGCTTCCCTCGCCCAAGGAGACATAACCACAAAAATATTACTAAGAGCAATGTTAAAGAGTGTACTGCCTATGTTTTCTTCTAGGAGTTTTTCGGTTTTGAATCTCACATGGAAGTCTTCGATGCATTTTGAGTTTATGCTTGGGTATAGTGTCATAAAGTGGTCTAGGTTCATGTCTTTGCCTGTCAATGTCCAGTTTTCCCAACACCATTTATTGACGAGACTGTCTTTAGCCCATTGTATATTCTTACGCTCTTTGCCATAGGTTAATTGGCTGTATAGGTGTGCGTTTATGTCCAGGCTCTACTCTGTTCCATCGATCTGTCTTTCTGTACCAGGCTGTTCTTATCACAGTGGGCTTTTTGTACAGTTTGATATCAGGTAGAGTGATTCTTCCCACTTTGTTCTTTCTCAAGATGCTTTGGCTCTTCAGAATGAGGTTGTTACATTTTCAAATGATGGAACAAAAAAAATTTTAAAGCCCTGGCTGGTGTGGGTCAGTCAGTTGGAGCATCATCCCATAACCGAAAGGTTGCAGGTTTGTTCCCCGACCTGGGTGCGTACGGGAGGCAACTAATCGATGGTTCCCCTTCACATTGATGTTTCCCCATCTCTCCTTTCTTCTCTCCCTTCCTCCCTCTCTGAAAAAGCGATGGAAAAATGTCCTCGGGTGAGGATAAAAAAGTTTTTTTAGTTAAAAGAATACTGTTTCATGAGATGTAGAAATTAGGTGGATTGAAGTTTTAGTGCCCGTAAACAGCGTCATACTGAAATACATGCTCATCCCTTTTCCTATTGTCCATGCGGCTTTCACACTCAAAGTGACATTGAGTAGTTGCAGCAAGGACCAAATGGACCTCAGGGCCTAAAACATTTATTATCTGGCTCTTTAAAAGGGGAAATCTGCTGACCTTTGATCCTTCCAGAGCTTACTGACCATTTGAGGGGTCAGTATGTTCTCACCTGGTTACCCCAGTGTAGTCTGTCTCATCATTTCCCTACCTAGGGAATTTTTGCCCCTTTTTTTCCTGTCTGGAAAAAAAGAAAGCTTTTGACTCATAATTTTTTGACTATGAATGTTTATTCAGAGATCATATTTACAAAGTATAGTGTATGTATTTTGGAAACAGTTACACAAAAGTCAGGAACCGATGTAATCTCTTCGAAAAACTGCTCATTTCCCATGATGCCGTGCACTCTTTTGCCACGGCGTTCACTGTTGACAGGTATTTGCGGACCGAGGAGGGACAGTATGAGAAGCAAATCTCAAAGGTTCAGCAATGAGGCATCATCGTTTCCCGATTCAGATCCTCTGGGTCCTAATGTGATCTAAGTTCCCAGCCTGCAGCCCATGTCTAGAGACAATGCCATTAGGCCCGTGGTAGTGCAGTAGCCACTAATTAAATCTTAAACTTCCTCTCTTACTGTCCTCGGCTGGATGGAGGCCAGCATTATCCATCCGTGGGAGTTCTTACTCTCCGTGGGAAAAATCGTTGGCCGATTCTCTCATTGGGCAAAACTGTTGGATGTGTCTTCTGTGTAGTAAAAAGTGCTGGCTGCATCTCAATTGCCGAGCCTTTTCTCTCCAGGGGCAAAGCTGCCGCCTGCATATCTCCAAAGGAAAATTGCCATCTGCCTCGCTCTGGAGGAAAATTGCCATTGTGTCCCCTTTATGGGGAAATTGCCAGCCATGTCTCCAAATGGAAGAGTGTGCCCGCTTCTCCACAGAAGAAATGTCGGCAGAAGTGAGCCATTTAAGACCATGCGCGTGGTTCCTGCTTCATCAGGAACAAACCTCCCCATCCCCCCACCTCGTTCCCTGCGCTCTCCCTCTCATCTGCCTGAATCATCAAAGCCAGGGTGGTGGTGGCATTGTTCACCAAAGGAAAAACACTTGTACCAAGAAAGGGGAATTTCAAGTGACAGTCCAGGGACAAGCCATTGTGTGTCTGTTATAGTCCAGTTTGGAGACTAGAAATCGATGTACTACTGGTCGCTCTAAGATCTGGACCCGACGGAAAAACACCTCAGGCAGAATCTGCACTTGTTTCCCGCCGAGCATGCCTTAAGCAGCACCCGCTTGCGCATTGCTGTTGCCCTCCTGGTTATTCTGGGTACAGGCACAATGCTAAGTACTGGACAGGACACAGCTCACCTGTCCCATGACCACCCCGAGTAGCAGGAACTCCTCTGATCTCTACTTGACAGGCAAGAAAGGTGAAGCTTAGGAGTCAAGCCACTCGTCCAAGGCTTCATAACATATAAACAGCAGAGCTGGCATTCAACGCAAGCCTGCTAGGCCTGGAACTGCCTGCACTGTTAGCCACCGCCCCATGTGGGATGGAGAGTGAGGAGGCCGTCAGGGTCAGCTGTGTGACCGTGGGTCCCCTCCTGGTCCTTCAGCATGGGCATGAGTTCTGAGCAGGGTCCAGGGGGCGGTCCAGAGAAAGGAGCCTCCCGCAGAAACAGCCTTTCTGCATGGTTTCCCTCCATTCTCCCTTCTCCTGCCCCGAGACTCCCCGCCTGGCACGCCGCAGCTCCTGTCTCTTCTGGCCGTGGTTGTAATGAAGGTAGTTTTAGCCTTAGGTCTCTCGAAAGTCAGCCGTTTTCTTCTTAACACTTCATCTCTCTTATTTGTGATTTTTTTCACTCTTTCCCAGGATGCTGGGACCTTATTTGTTCAGTCAGTCGTCTGAGCTCTCTCGGGTGAATAGCCCTGTGCCAGGCACCCTGAAGGATAACACCAACCATAAGATACTTTCAGTTCTGTGAGATGTTTTCATATCTGCACATCTTAGAACACAAAGCGCCGTCTGCTCAGGACACTTAATGCAGTATTCCCCTTCATGCTGGTCTGGTTTTCCACGGTTTCAGTTACCCTCGCTCAACTGCAGTCCTGAAATATTAAATGGAAAATTCCAGAAATTGACAATTCGTAAGTTTTGAGTTGTGCACCGTTCTGAGTTGCGTGATGAAATCTTGTGCCAACCCACTCCGTCCTGTCTGGGATGTGAATCATCCCTTTGCCAAGCATATCCATGCCATACGTACAGTACAATGTGATATTTGGAAGAGAGGCCATATTCACATAACTTTTATTATGTTGTTATAATGGCTCTATTTTATTATTGTTGTTCATCTCTCACTGATCCTAATTTATAAATGAAACTTCATCATAGTTATATAGAGAGAGGCAAATGCATAGCATACATATCCAGGGTCTGGTCCTATTTATGGTTTTCAGCCTGCGCTGGGGGTCTTGGAACATATCGCCCCCCCATAAGAGGGGGGGACTACTCTATAACCTGACGGATTTGAAAGGAAGTGTCAGTTGCTTTTGACTATGGCATCGTAACCCAAAGTCTGTTGTAAGCAGCTGTGTACTGGAGAAACACTGAGCTGCAAGTGATTTAAAAAAAAAAGGAATAGTGGGGGGTGGAGGGAGGAGATGAGATCCAATCAGATTTGAAGGCAGGATTAAAGCCAGGGGCAGTCAGGCCCCCCGGGGACATTCGGCCATATCTAGAGCCACAGTTGGCCATCACAGCTTGGGGTTGCGGATGTGGTGGGTGGAGGCCAGGGATGTTACTAAACGTCCTATACGATACCTCAATGATAAAGAATTGGCTCAAAACTCAACAGTGCAAAGGTTGAAAAACCTGGAGTAAAGAGTGTTAATTTTTTACCTGCAGGACTTCTCAGTGCCTTTAATAAGCAAATTGCATTCTCAGTCCTCAAAACTGGGTAGGAGTTTCTCAAGCTCATTGGCCTCGGAATCTGGACTTCCTGACATGTCATGGGCTGAGCATGCTGCTGCTGTCACTTTGGGAAGGCTATCTACCGTAAAGTGACAGGGATCAGTAGAAGGAAATTGAAAGACAAGAATAGTGGAATTTCACAGGCCTAATAATCTAAAGGCTGGGAAGGTCCTGGCTGGCAACCCTGCCTCCTTTATATCACAGACAAGGAGACAGGCCCAGGGAGTTGATGGTCTCCCAGTCATTTAAATGAGAGGCACTGGGACAGAGGTTAAGAGCATAGGCTAGCAGCAGACCGAGTTCAAATCCTGGCTTTGCCTCCTACGAGCTACAGAGCCTCTGTGCCTATGGTGACTGGACTGGTTTGTGTAAGAGGGAAATGATAACATCCCTTACTGTTGAATGAGTTCATACGTGTAAGGCACACAGCATAAATGCTCAGCAGATAGTAAGTACCACTAATTTGTGTGCAGTGTGGGCTGCAGCCCAGCACCCCTGCCTCCCAGGGTGATGGTCCGTCTGTGTCCCACCCTGGGAGGAGGCAGGGAGGAACTGAGGCACAGAGGTGGGGGTGCACGAGGTCTCTGTAGGTCAGGACATGAGGGAGCCCAGTGTCACTGGGTGGTTCAAACAGAGATGATATTGGCAAAGCAGGGAAGGCCTGGTCGTGGTGGCAGCACAGCAGAGAGACAGATGGTCAGTCCGAAGCCCGTCTCGACTCCTCTTCAGCTGCGTGATCCTGGGCAAGCTGCTCAGCCTCTCCTGGTCAGCCTTATCTGTAGGTAAGGACAGTGAGAGTACCTTCCTCATAATTGGAGCGTTCAATGGGATAATGTATGCAAAGCCTGAGGACCGAGAAATGGTGCAGGTGTCATTATCGTAAAAACTTGCTGTTGTCATCGGGGCGTCCCAGACACAGGCCCCCTTGTGGTGAACCTGACTCCTCCCACGGGCTCCGTCTGGACTGGCAGGGCTCTCATCCAGCCTGCTTCCTCACAAAGGAAACAGAGCTCACCTTCGCCGCACCATGCTTCTCTTCCTTTCTCCTCTGCTCATCTTCCTTTTCCAGAAGCTAGCTGGAAACCCTGTGGGTCAGCAGGGTCTCTAATGCCAAGTCAAGGGTCTCCAGGAGAAATACTAGTTTTGATTTGTCTCAACATCTGTCACTCAAGCAGTAGGTACTTTTGTACCACCCATTCAGTAACTTACATGGAATTCACGTGCATTCCACTTGCTGGTTCCCAGCACCTTTATTCCCGCTGTGAATGCGGCAAAATCCCATTTATTCACACCTGTGATGAATGTTGTGCAGTTGTTTAACCTCTGTCCCTTCCTGAGGCCTGTGAGCACCGTGAGGGTAGGCCTGGATCTTTCTGGTTCTGTGTGTCCTTGGCATTTAGTACAGGGCCTGGCCTGCGTCCGTCCAACAAATACCTTTCATTTGTATGTGCTAAGTGCTGTGTGTGTGTGCACTTGTGCAGAAGATACACTTAAATAGCTGACCAGTGATTGCTCAGTCCGAATTAGTATGAGCTTGGAAATACAGGTGACTTCCTATGGAATGTATTTTTTCTTACTTTTCAAGGACCTAAAAGGAACAAATTGGCAATAAAGAATTGCTCAGATAGCTTTTTTCAGGAACTGTTTGATTAATAGATAGGTATTTTTTAATATATTTTATTGATTATGCTATTACAGTTGTCCCAATTTTCCCCCTTTGTCCTCCTCCATCCAGTTTCCCCCATTCCCTCCAGCATCCCCCCCTTAGTTCCTGTCCACGGGTCATGCATATAAGTTCTTTGGCTCCTCCATTTCCTATACTGTTCTTAACATCCCCCTGTCTATTCTGAACCTACCAATTTGTACTTCTTAATCCCTGTAACTTCTCCCCCATTCTCTCCCTTCCCAACTGATAACCCTCCAAATGATCTTCATATCTATGATTCTATTTCTGTTCTGCTTGTTGGCTTAGTTTTTTAGATTCAATTGTTGATAGTTAATTTATTGCCATTTTAATGTTCATAGTTTTGATCTTTTTCTTAAATAAGTCCCTTTAACATTTCATATAATGATGGCTTGGTGATGATGAGCTCCTTTAGCTTTACCTTGTCTGGGAAGCAGTTTTATCTGCCTTTCAATTCTAAATGATAGCTTTGCTGGATAGAGTAATCTAGGTTGTAGGTCCTTGCTTTTCATCACTTTGAATACTTCTTGTTGTTGGTCCCTTCTAGCCTGCAAAGTTTCTTTTGTGAAATCAGCTGACAGCCTTATGGGAACTCCTTTATAGGTAACTCTCTGCTTTTCTCCTGCTGCTTTTAGAATTCTCTCTTTATCTTTAACCTTTCGCGTGTTAATTACGATGTGTCTTGGTATTATTTTCATTTCCAATGAAAATGGCAGTCAATATTCATTCATTTAACATATATTTACTGAGCACTTCCTCTGTTCCAGGGAATATAGCAGGACAAAATAGACCAGAAAACAGAATCCTGCCCCTATAGAGCTTACATTCTATTAGGGGAGACAAACCAAGATAATAAAGTAAGTGTCCATTCATATAAACTGAGGGAGAGGGACAGTGAGAGGAAAGGGGGCCGCAGGGGTTAGAGCTGAGGGGTGAGTGGGAGACCCCAGAGGGTCATACAGGGTGCCGGGGTTCCCACCCTGTGCCTGCCAATGGTGTTGAAGGGCTCAAACTCAGCGCTTGGTGTAGAAACCATGCTTCTTAGGCGTCTGAAGTGAACTGTGTATGAAAAGGACAGCGTAGGCCTAGTCACGTGGAGCTGTTCAGCTTTACAATTCCACAGTTCTGTGTAGATTCTACTCTGGATTCCTCTTAGAGCTCCTAAAATAAGATCTCCATGGTAAAAGGCAGAATTCCATCATGATTAAGGACAAAGACTTTGAAGTCAGACCTTAATTCAAAATGTGGCTCCAGCTGTGTGTCCTTGGGCAGGTTACAAAACCTCTCTGTGCCTTAGTTGTCCACATCTGTAAAGTAAGAAACCATCAATCCTACTCAATAGTATTTTTACAAGGATTAAATAAGATAAAACATGTGAAGTACAGGGCCTAGAATATAGTAAGTTTCACATAAATAATACAATAATTATTAACACTATTAAATGTTGCTGAGTGATTGGAGAGAATTCACGGAGTCGGTATTAAAACTTGGGTAGGCATAGACATGTCATGAACTGCAAAGTGTGGTGCTGGTGTGTTACCCTATGTGGGACAGAGGACAGGATATGTATAATTAGTGATGGGGTGATTAAAGAATTGTCTTTTATTTCACCTCCATATTCTGGGGGCGGAGGGAGTGTCCTTTTGAGGCTTTACAACGTTGCTGCATTGGTCCCCTATATGCCGAGTGTTTGGAGAAGAGATTCCTTGTAAACACTCTGTGACTTAAATAGTCCACAGGCTCTGCAGTCCTCAGTCCCAAATTCTCAAGATTCCTGGTGAATGAAATGGGATTGGCCAGTACAAAAGCAGTGATGAAAATAGCAACCGACATTTGTTGAGAACCCACCATGTGCCAAGCAAATGTGCCGGGCCATAGGCACCCCCTTTCTGCAGCTGGGAAAACTACATCTCAGGTAGTAAAGAAAAAGTCAACCACTGGTAGGTGACAGAGGCTGGAATTTAAGCCCCTCCCACTTACTGCCTCAAGCTGTCCTCTCTCATATACCAGGTGACCAAGCTTCTCTATTAAGATGCGTCTTGCATGGGGCGTGCGTGGTGTTTCTAAGTCCCCAGTCCTAATGAGATTGCCTTAAATCGAAACAAATGTGAAAATGTAGTTCTCAACTCTGAGGGTGCCAATCAGAATCTGGGGCGGGGCCTTCATGAATGCTTGATCGAAATACAAAAGATAAGGCCACTGACTGAGACATTGGGTCAGAGACTAGAATGAGCTCATGTGTTTCTGTTTCAATGGGTTTCTTTAATTGTCAAGTTCAGTTCTGATCGATCCGTTGTTTTGTTCTCTTAAATGGTTCTGTGAAAAGTATTTTTTGTTTGGATGGTGGTTTAATTTAGCAAGGTTTGAAAGAGAACTCTACATTCATAGGTTTTCCGCGTGGACTTTGATACCAGGAGTGCACCGAGCAGGTAGGAAAGAGGAAGCTCTGGAGGACAAGCTAACTCAGGAATCTGAGGGCGGGTCTGGTGTCAGGATTTTAGGCTGACCCAAACACTAAGTAAGACCATTCTCAATCGCCATAGTTGGGGGCTGAAAGTAATTAAATATTGGCAAATACGTATAGCTTGACATTATAGATGTCAGGAGGCAAACAATTCACAGATTTATCTATTGTTCAATCAAGCAACAAATAGTTATTGAACATTTGTGCATAAGACTCTCAGTAGAAAGATAAGAAAAACCAACATCCTACCTTCAAGCTCACATCCTAGGCAGCCTGTGGCAGGCTCGATGTCAGACTGTGGAGCTGAAGCCACTGAGAGAGAGGGGAAGTGCCTGAGCATCAGAGCACATGGGCATTGCACCGCGTGGGGCCAATGTAGACTTACAGTTATGGGTGAAACATCGTTTATTCTTGTATTGTTAATTATTGTACTTTCTATACGAACAACTGTAAACCTACTTTGGCCCCACCCAGCATACAAAAGACCTTTTAGCCAGTTTGCTGATGAAACTGTGGCGCAGGACAGTTAGTAAATGGCAGCCTCACAGCAAAGCCCCATTGTTAAACGCTGTCATCCAGGAGATACAAAAGCATATATCCACACAAAGGCTTGTACATGAATACTCACAGTAGCCCAAAGGGAGCAACCACCCGAATGTCTGTAAACTAAGGAACTGGTGAAGAATGTGGCATATCCACACCATGGCGTGTTGTTATTCAGCCGTGAACAGGACCGTGGCACTGGTACCCGCTACAGTGAGGCTGTGCCTTGAAAACAGGATGCTGGGTAGAAGTCAGACACAAAAGACCACTTAATGGGAAGTGTCCAGAGTCAGTAATGTCACAGAACCAGAAAATAGACTAGTGGTGGCCAAGGGCTGTAGGGGTAGGGAATGGGGGTGACTGCTGATGGATATGGGGCTTTTTGGAGGGGGGGGGTGGATGAAAATATTTGAAATTTAGAGTGTGGTGATGGTTGCATAGTTATCTGACTATACAAAAAAAACACTGAACTATAAGCTTTAAATGAGTACATTTTATTGGTATACAAATTGTATTTAAGCATCTGAGGTGGCTTCGGGGTTTGGTATGTACAGTGACACCCAGAAACAAGGGAACCTGTGAAACTGAGTTAGGTCACAGACCTAGAGCTTGGAAATGGTCAGCGCCACATGAATGCATGGGGTGGAGAATACAGAAACCAGTAACAGCTTTTCCTGCTGACAGCCCTCTGTGAGCAACTTACATCCTGCAGACGCCAGCCCTACTCCAAGGTAGACAGCTGGCTTTCTAGCTGGCCTAAACGTGTTAGAGTCTATTGGTAAGAATGTGCTCAATTCGTGTTGTTTTGCTTTGGTTCTGCAGTTTTTGAAGAGCCGGAAGATCCAAGCAACAGGTCGTTTTTCTCTGAAATTATCTCTTCGATATCGGATGTGAAGTTCAGCCACAGCGGGAGGTATATCATGACCAGGGACTATCTGACCGTGAAAGTCTGGGATCTCAACATGGAAAGCCGCCCCATCGAGACTTACCAGGTACAGACCACCCTCACCCATGGGTGAATTGCACACTTAAGTCAGCCTCTGCCCACAAAGGCTCATTACCACACAAAAAAAACAAAATGGAACAGCCTGTGGGTGCCGTTGGGTTTAGGACGAGGGCACGTAGAAAGGGGCTGCAACTTACCCCTTATCTCCTGAGCACTTGCTGTGCAATGGATACCAGGGACTCAGGGGAGCTAGGCAGACATGGTCCTACTCTCCTGGAGCTGACAGTCTGGTAGAGAAGGGAGGTGACCAGCAGGATACTGAGCATGCAGTGATGAAAGATGACACTGAGGGCCACTGTGGAGAGAGAGGCTTTCCTAAACAAGTGACCCTTCAGCCAAGTCTTGACGACCATGAACTAGCCAGCAAAGTTGTGCTCTCACTCTAGTGTGTTGACAGGCCTGGAATCGAGAGAGATGCGGTGTATTCAGAAAGGAGGTCTTTCCTGCTGGAATGTGGAGCACAGGGCCAGAAGGAAGGGCTTGGAGCTGGAGGCCCTGGTAGAGTAGGTTAGTTTGTCTTTGGCCTGGGTACAGTGGAGAGCTATTAAAAAGTCTCCCCCAGGAAATGGCATTAGGAATTTTTTTGTTTTTACCATGAGTTTCACGGTGTGATTTGCCAAACTGGTTGAAGGAATTTAAGGAGGAGGCGATGGTGGCGTGCAGGGTGTGGGGGAAAGAGGAGCCCAAAAGACGTCGTGGAGGTTTTGGGCTTAAGAATCACCCAGGTGGTTTGTAGACGTACGGACAGAAGGACAAAGGAGAAGGCGTTGAGTGGCTGGTTTGTTCCTTAAAGAGGAAGATTAGCCTTTGAGGTGGAAAGGACTTGAAGAAGCTAATTCCAGGCACGCGTACAGTGAAAGGAAAGGTCAAGAGGCAGGAATAAACTAGTCTTACTTGAAGATGTCTTGGTTAGGTAAAAAGAAGTAGGGAAATTCTAGACAGAGGAATGTGGTTTACATATTTGAGGTGTAATGCACATACCATAATAGTCACCCCTTTGTAGTGTACAATTCAGGGTTTTAATCTGTGCCCAAAGTTGTGAGACCATCACCACTATCCAATTGCGGAACATTTTTATCATTGGCTAACATTTTTAAATAAATAGTCTGGCTGTGCTGGGGAGGAGACAGAATAGTTATGATGTTACTGCAGCATTCTGGCAAGAGGTGTCAGTGGCAGTAGCTTAGATGACAATATGACCAGTGGAGGTGGTCAGAGTCTTGATATATGTCCAAGGTGAGGCCAGTAGGATTTGATGTGGGATGTAAGGAAAAGCAGCAGCAAGGAGCACTCCCCAGGGGTTTATCCTGAGCAAAGTGGAGTTGCCATTCCTTTTGGAAGTCGAGAGTCTGATTTTGGACGTGTTTAGTTGGCTCAACATCCAGAAATGGGAAGTAGACAGCTAAGTGTGAGTCTGGATAGGTCTCGCCTAGAGAAAAAGAACAGGTTTGGAACTGTGTCCTAGGGCCGCAGTGTTTCCACATTGGGTAGAGGAGTGGATTTGTCACGAGAGCTTGGGAAGAGTTGGCCAGTCAGGTAAGAGGAAAACTAAAAGGAATGTCCTAGAAGCCAAGGGAAGAAACTGTCTCAAAGAGCAGGGACTCATCAACTGCTGAGTGCTGTTGCTGAATGAGGTAAGAAAGGATTGAGACCTGACCATCAGATTTAGTTAAGCTGAGGTTCTTGGTAACCTCGGTGAAAGAGGTGGAGGTGAGGTGATGGAGGAGTGTCTCTCTGGAGTGGCTTCCAGACTGTGAATGGAACATGGGCTTCAGGAAGTTTTATGCTGATAAGCAGCAGCCAGTGGAGAGTGAGACAGGTAAAGGAACAGTCCCTGAGGAAAACAAGCCCACTGCAGTAGCAGCCTTACCTGGGAGGAAGGACAGCTCACCCATCAAAGGAAGTGGAGCGTGCAGAAGGCTTGTGAATTACGTGATGGGAGCATGTAGATGGTTTCTTCTTACGTTGATTTTCTCAGCAAAATGTGGTCATCAGCTGGGTGAGGAGGAAGAAAAAGTATAAAATACTCATCACAGAGAGTGAGCTGACTAGGGAAATGTAGGGTTGCCCAGGGCTCCACTTGAGGTTCATATGATTGACCTAAAGTGAGACTATGTGACTCTGCGTTTCTTCCCAGCCACGTGCACGTGTGTGGTGCAGGCAGGGAAGAACAGGAAGGTGATGGGGTTTTGCCAAATGAGTGCAATGGAAAGAAAAAGGCAAGCTTGTTGAAGGTATATAGTAGGGAGTGATTGGAATGATGGGCCACGGAAGCTAAGGAGATAACAGAGGAAAGTGGTCAGATCAATGGACTTGAAGAATTGATTAAATCAGGGAGTAGCGAAAGAGCATTACTTGTTAAAGGGCTACAGTTACAGGAGTAGCCATATGACTAAGGAAGCAAAGGACGGAATTCATTGAAAATGATGAGGCGAAGTAACCGAGAGACCAGAGTGTTTGAATCACTAAAGAATGACGGCAGGAATAATGTCAGAAGAAGGAGCAGGAAATGCTTCCAGGAAGGAGGCAGAGGGACTCAGGATGGGTGGCAGGAATAACTTTCTAGAACACCAAGGAGCCCACCCTGTCAAGGAGAGCAAAACTGCAGCCACCTCGTGAACAGGAAAAGTGCAGAGAGAAGGCTGAGGATACCAGGGGCTTCGATGACCGACTGTGAGTACCCGAGGCTGCTGTAAAGTGGTCTGGGAGCCAGAATTCAAGATCACATATGTAGTTGACATAGTTTGGTTACCCCTGAGGTTCAAAGACCATTCCCTGTATATTGGGGATCTTATTGTCCCCCCAAAGCATGCTCAGACTTAAGGGTCCAACTCTGTAGCCCCAAGCTCTCACTCACAGTCCTTCATCTTCACCCCCGGGGCTACAGCCACCACGAGGGGTCATCTTTCAGCTGCACAGACCAGCGTCCTGTGTTCACACAAGAAAGCAAGGCAGCAGAAACTAGAACTGGCGTGTGCGTGGCAGCGGTGTGGCCTGCTGGGGAGCCTGGACTAGGGAAAAGTAGATTTAGGTGACTCGGTGGTGAGTGCAATTGGTCCTTATGTTTTAGGGGAGGGCTTTTAGGACACAGCCAGCTAGCAGGGCTATGGAAATAGTCAGCATTTTAAGACTGTGGTTCTCAAGCCACATTTAGCCAGCGGTGGACTTGAAAATCGACTTTGCCATACACTAAGAAATAAGTATCATAGCACCTGTATTGCGATGAACTATCACCAATTTTATTTTAACTGTAGATGGCAATATGTTAAAGCAAGTTAGTTAAATTTATATAGCGTATCAAAGGTGGTAAATAAAGGCTGGTTGACTAGAACCCTGTTGAAAAAAGACTGAAGCCTGGTTCCGTGGGCAAGAATCCCATCCTGAATTACTAACACCTGCCCTGGGCAGGGAGATGGGGGATGCTCCTGCTCTGTGTTTTCACGGATAAGAAGCTGTGGACTTAAATACGACTATTTTTAAGGTTTCCTGTAGAACAGAGGCTGGCAAATGGTGACTTATGGGCCCAATCCAGCCCCGCTCCACTGTTTTTGTAAGTAAAGTTTGATTTAAACACAGCATGCCCAAGCACTTAGCATATTGCCTCTGCTGCCGTGTGTTACAGGGGCAAAGTCACGTGGCTATGACAAAGGGCGGGCCACAAAATCTAAAATACTTACCTTCTGACCCTTTACAGGGAAAATGTGTCAATCCCTGAAATGTAAGAACCAACCACTAGAGTTTAGTCTTGCTAGGCCTCTAGGTTAAGTACATAGCTGAGAACCACTGTCTAAAAGGCCAAACGCAAGCTAATAGGAACACAGAAAAGGAGGAACATGTGGAAGAGGGAGAGAGAAGCATCAAATAGGATGTGTCTGTGTTCTAGATGTTTCTCAGGTATGTGTCTTACCTTATCCTCGCCTCTGACGGAGACAGGCGCATCTTGTGTGCCTAAGGTTTTTAATAAAAGAATGTAAACGCAACGTACCTGCACAGTAGATGTTCTTCTCCTGCAGAGTCCTCAGTGAGGGGCAGGCAGGAGCGTCCCAGAACTTCGGTGCTGGGGAAGGGAAACAACGGTTCAGGCCGAGTTTTCCCCTGAATCCTTCCTGACTTTCATCCTTCCGGAATTATTCGTGGGCAGCCACTGGCTTGTAAAGAACAGCATAGGAAACATAGTCAGTAGTATTGCAGTAACTATGTATGGTGGCAGATGGGCACTAGACTTGTCGGGGTGGTCACTTCATAAGGTCCATAAATGTCTGATCGCTATGTTGTACACCTGGAACTAATATAACATTGTATGTCAACTGTAATTGAAAAACACATTAAAGAAAAAAAAAGATGTATGGAGTTCTTGGTGTTGTGCTTCCTGGTAACAGGCCCACACTTCCAGAGCATGCACATTTTGACACTTACTACTCACCTGTGGTGTGTGTGTGTAAACACAACGCCAAAGATGGATGGTGCGGGATCGGGAGAGCTTCATCAAGAGGAGGATGGCCTCACTGCTCGGTCCTCTCCCTGTCAAAACCCTAATCATTTTAAATACAGTATCTGGTACTTCTCCAGAAAAAGAGAGCTGGGTGATCATAGTGACATCACAGAACATTCTATCCCTCTGTTGCATTTTACAATTCTGGGACCACTGTGGGGACTCTGAGAAGGGCTGCATTGTAGAAACCTGCTCAGCCAAGGGTTTTTTCACAACTTATTTCTGCCTTAGAATACTCACCTCTGTGCCTTGCCTTAAAAGTGCTGTGTGCCAGGAAAGAGGAAGGAGGAGAGGGAGAGAAGGCTAAGGATCTATTTTGCTCGTCTTCTCCCTCAACAGGAGGCAAGCTGGAGGACCCAGGTGACACATTTGGCATCCAGTGCCTACTGCACTCCCAGCTGGGCATCCTTCCCTTCCCGCCCCCCCCTCCATTACACACAGCCCAGAAGCAAGTCAGTGATAGAGGCAAGAAAAGGCCAGAATCAGACTTACCTTCTAGAAATGAGACAAATTCTTGAGGTCAGCATCTTCCGACCGAAAGGCTTACCCCTCAACTCAAGTTCTTAACTCCATCACCTTCTCCCCAGAAAATAGTCCCTGCTGCTTTGGGGGTGGGGGCAAACAACACTATGACCCAGAGCCCAGGCCTGTCTGCAGCTGCCTTGTGTTATAAATAAAGTTTTCCTGGAACACACCCCGCCCACTTGTTTATGTAGTACCGTATTACCTGTGGCTGCTTCTCCATCACAAGGCCAGAGGGGAACGGTTGCAGCAGGGGCCAGGTGGCCCACAAAGCATACATATTTACTGCATGGCCCCCGGTCGAGACCAGCATCGGCCCACTTTTTGCCCTCAGACACTCTTAACAACCACTCAAGGTTTTCACCCCTATAAACAGGAATGGCTTTCTGAACCACTTTGAAGATGGCCCAAAAGGTGGTAGGAAAGGAAGGAGAATGAATTCATTTATAGCAGAGAGAGGAAGTGCAGAACACAGCCTCAACCCTGCGTCCCCTTCTCCACCAAGAGCCCTGCCACAGGCGATGTCCTTGTCACCACAGCGCTGGGGTAGGTGCCCTGATGAGGCCCAGAACTGTGGGGAACAAGAGTGCCAAGTGGAGGAGCTGAATTTGCAGAGTTCGAAATACACTGTCCAATGGCAACCTTTAAATGCCCCAAACATAGGATGTAACATGGAATGAGCCTTACCTTCTTCATGCAGTACAAAGCACACAGCTGTGCCTCTGAGGTGATGCCCCAAACATATGATGCAGCATAGAATGAGCCTTACCTTCTTCATGCAGTACAAAGCACATAGCTGTGCCTCTGAGGTGATGCCCCAAACATATGATGCAGCGTAGAATGAGCCTTACCTTCTTTGTCCAGTACAAAGCACACAGCTGAGCCTCCGAGGTCAGCATCCAGCAAACTCTGGAGTCGAGGGAGGAGAAGGGGCCCCATCTGCAAGGAAAGGGAGATTGAACCGTCACTCTAAATCTAAACAAAGTGAAACAAGGCTTTTCCTAACATCCCTCTACCTGCACCCAGTTCTGTCTCCCCCTTGGCCTCATCTCCGTTCATTACCATGGCTTCTGTGTAGGACCGGGCCCCCCGTGTAAGGCGAGGCCCATGAGGCAGAAGCAGCGGGGGATGCAGATTGCTGGAGCCGTCAAGAGTGGGTGCTCCAGAACCTGAACACTGGCATTCAGTTCCCATTCTGTCATTTCCTTTCCTGTGTGGTCTTGGCCACGTGATGTCATACCCCGCAGTTCATGCTCCATTAAAATGACGCGAATGACAGTCCCTGCATCCTAAGATGGTTTGAGAGATGAAATGAGATTTTATAGAGAAAGTAACTGGCTAACAGCAAGCTAGCATACTGTGTACACTTGTTATTACCACCACTCCCTCCGACTGGGCTCAGGAAGGCTTCCCCTCAGAGAAAAGCTGAACCCCGGGTACTGCTCTCTGAGCCTTATTCAGCTACCTATTCAGCATTCACACCTGAGTTGCTAAATGTAGCTGGAGAAAAACACCAGCCACACTAATCAGTCTCATTAAAATTCACATCCAGTAACTCCAAGAGGCCCTCAGTGCCCCCTAGCAATTCTGTGCTGCTTCCCAACCATCCCATCCCCTCCTCTCTCAGCTGATAACCTTGCTCCGTAATTCTCTGAAAAATGGAAACAGCTGGGGATAGTTGCCACATGCTCTGGGACGGCACCTCCCACATCAGCATGCACTCCACGGGCCGCTCACAGATGCCTCCAGATCATCTCACCCAGATATGGGCGTGGTGACTCCACCTTCCACTTGCTCCAGAGAAAGATCCACGAGCCACCCTCGACCCCTGTTTCTCTCTCCTCCCTTCACAGTCGATCCATCCCCACATCCTCTCAATTTTCTCTCAAACATGCCAAGAATCCAATCACTTCCCGCCACCACAGCTCTCACCTGGGTCCAGGCCATCGGCTACCATCCGGGTTATCTCGGGCCTCCCCACCTGTGCCCTCACACTCTGACACGTCACAACACAGCAGACCCGGGGATGCTCTACGAGAAGTCTCTTCCCCATCCTGAAAACAAAGGGCCCACATGAACCAGCCATCTGCCCCACACTGGGTAGCACACCGAGGGTATTTGTTCATTGCTCCACCCCAAGCACACAGCAGTCATTCAGTACATATTTGTTGCCTAAATGGCGTCCTCTGATACCTGTTAACGATAGGAATCTGCCCCTGGATGGCCCTGCCCTGGGCCACTGTGCACCTGCGCATGCTTGTCGGTGTCATCTAGCCACATAAGCAACTCACCAACCACCCTAGCCCCACAGCTGGAAAGGGCCGAGCCTGGGTTCAGATGGGGACCCTGTGGTTCAAGGCACATTTACACTCACAGGATTAACGTCTCACATCAAAAGAGGGAGTATTTGCAGAAATCACTCTTTTCTAAAGTGCCTGGCCCTGTTGTGTCTCTTCCTCAGGTCCATGACTACCTCCGCAGCAAGCTGTGCTCCCTCTACGAAAATGACTGCATTTTCGACAAATTCGAGTGTGTGTGGAACGGGTCCGACAGGTAAGAAGGGCTCTGATGGGGAGCCTTCCACAGGTGGGGCCTCTCTGGGCGGAGGCCCTGGGTGGCTTATTTTCAGCAGGGTACAGCCAAAGGGATGTCAAGGCCAGGTGCCAAGGCCCTGCAGGGACACCTTATGGGGTCACTGGATGACCCCGTGGTCAGGCCTGGAAAGACGGGAAGGGAGGCAAGTAAACCTGGCCATTTGACATCAACGAGAAAATCCTGCGTTGTACGCACAGGACGCCCCCAGAGTAAGCTAGGCCAACCCACCAAAAAGAAAGATCAGTAATCATCCACCAGCAGCAACTCCCAGCATGCAGAGTTCACGTGACTGCACATTTTCGGGATCGAAAATTATTTCTTAAAGCCACGGGTGTAGACTTGGCCAAAGGCCCCAGTGGTTCATTAGCTGAATTCTAGCCGGCCCCATCTATCACATCCCCTCAGCGTGATTTATGACTGTTTTAAGGCCTTTGATTTCAACAATACTTCATATTACCTCCCAATAGTTCATTTTGAGTCTGACGAATACAGATGATTCTCTGGCTTCCCAGAGAACTCGGCACGGGCTACCAGGGGCTGGTCCCTGATGGCGGCGGCCCCAACAGTACAACGGCACTGGGAACACAGAAATTCAGTCCCGGCAAAGCACTCAGAGACCCGCGCCTTTAGTGAGCACACGCTGTCTCGGCCCCTGGGTTTGTGTTCCTTGACCATGAACCAAAGAGCCCACCACTCAGCAGGCCGGGGAGGAATCCCCACGTGGCAGAGGACCCAAGTCACGCCACCCGATCGGGACGGGATGGGGAAGGAGGGAGCAAAGCCGTTGTGATGTGTGAACAGAAGCTCCCACAGGGAAAAGAAGCTAGCTCCAGCCCCATTACTTTATTACTTATTTATTGTTGATTGCTAATTATAGATACTTATTATTTGTGTATTTGTTATCGCTCTCACTTCCCTTCTGTCTTAGCCTAGATTCAAACACTGCACTTATTAAGCCCCTATTATGTACCAGCACCTTCAAACACATTGTGAGTTAACCCTGACGGTGATCTGGCAGGGCCACCGTCGTCATCCCCATTTCACAGGTGAGGAAACTGAGGCTCGGCAAGGCACCACCACCTGCCCGAGCCCATACACAGTCGGCGGTAGAGACAAGAGTAACGAGTTTTGAGTTTGAATCCTAAGATCGACTTTCTGTCCATAACATCACAATTGGAAGGTGTTATTCTCGGGTCAGATAAGGTTGAGGACATTTTTTCCCCCACAAAGACTTTCCCTGTTTAAGAGCAAGCTGGGCTCTGGCTGGGGGAAGCGCATGTGTGCGTGGGAAGCAGTGAGGCCAGGTGGCTGAACGCCTCTGCCCTGCAGTCAGGCAGATGTGGGTCGGAGGCGCGACTGTCACTTTCTAGCAGCATGACACTGCGCCAGGCTCCTCACTTCTATGTAAACCTCCTCTAGGGAATAACAGAAGCTGAAATGAGTGTCAGGGGTAAAGCACCGGCCCCTGCCTGAGCCATAGCAACAGCCTCCAACCCTTGATGACTTGACTTGGCACAGCTGATGGGGTACCCCAAAGCTTGCCCCTTCCCTGTGGTCCAGTCTCGTCACACACGCAAGTTACAGAAACCGATGAGATGCTGGGCTCTGTTATCCTAACCAGCCTGTCAGAGCTTCGGCAGGCCTCTCGGGGGGCAGCCACCGAGGAACATTGCACGGCGCTCCACCTCCCCACAGCCTGTCACCACATCCAAACTGTCACCATTCAAGATTCGGTCCCTTGCTTCCAGAAGCTCTTGGCAGTCACTGCTCTCCTGACCAATTGTAGATATGCCCGAGAATGGATAACTTTTGCATAATGCAGAAACCGTCCATCATTCCACCAGGAAATTATACTTCCCCATCCCAAATCTTTTCAAAATGTGAATTTGGTTACTCTCTTCCCAAATGAGGCCATGATGACATCCACTTTTCAGATAAGTTTTCTGAAAAGGCCAAATTTAGAGCTGGTACCTGGCAGGGGGAAGGCGTCCCCGGGGCAGCGAGCCAGAGTCAGCATTTGTCCCATGTGCTAGCCAGGACGCCGTGGTGGCCAGCCCGTAACAGGCACAACCATCATTGTTTTCGAGATGCTCCTGCTTCCCTAACCTTGCTCCAGCCTCACAGTCCCTTGTGTCCGGTAGGTGGGGCTAGGGTCATTCAAACCACTCCTCTCCTGAGCCCAGAACCCGAAGGAATCCACCAAAGAGGAATAATTAACAAGCAGGGTCATGGGGTCCTTGTTTCCAAGCCCAGCCCAGCCCAAGGGCTTATGGCTCTGACTCCAAAGGAAGTCAGTAGTCCCGCTATAGACCCTGTTTGGTTGGTTGTTCTTAATAAAACATACGGTGCCATAGGCAGGCCACAGAGCGGCAGTGTTTGCTCTGGGAAGACCCCACAGGGACGTGTTGCCGCCCATCTCCATAGCGCTCAGCAGCTCCCTGTTTCCTCTCTGCCTTACAGCGTCATTATGACCGGCTCCTACAACAACTTCTTCAGGATGTTCGACCGAAACACCAAGCGCGACGTTACCCTGGAGGCCTCGAGGGAAAACAGCAAACCTCGAGCCATCCTGAAACCACGGAAAGTGTGCGTGGGGGGCAAGCGGAGGAAAGACGAGATCAGTGTCGACAGTCTGGACTTTAGCAAAAAGATCTTGCATACAGCTTGGCATCCTTCAGAAAATATTATAGCAGTGGCGGCCACAAATAACCTATATATATTCCAGGACAAGGTTAACTAGGAGGACAAATTATTACTTAATAATCTCACATACTGAATACTAGTCCAACATGTTTTTAAATGTTTCTTTGGGTCTTCATTTGATGCATTGACTTTCATTTCCCTACACAGAAAGCAAGTGGGATAGAGTTAAAAGGAGTCCAACTTTCCCAGATCCCCAGTTCTAAGAAACTTTTGTCCAAGCCAATAGGTCCCGGGACACGTCTGTTTAGAATTGAGAGCTGCCAGCTAACAGTAATTCTTCCATAGTTGACCTGAATTTCTCATGCTTTTATTGCCCCGTTTTCTCTGGTGGGTCCAGTGTTTTGTTTCTAGGTGTCTGCTGAGATAAAATGAGGTTGTCTGTAGTATTTAAAGCGAAAAGAGATAAGTTTTTTTTTTAATTAAGCAATTCCCTTTGATTGAAAAATTCAACAAAAAATAAACACCGTTTACTCTACTCTTAGAGAAATGCTCCTTGTTTTGTGAGAACCGGAACTGCTCGGCGTCTCCTCACCCTCCCCCCAAGGACTTTGTGTTGTTTTGCCATTTTCTTTTTAACAATTTCATTTGAGCCAGAGAGATTTATCTCACGAGGCTGTGAAGGGCATGCAGAATGAGAAGGGAAAGACCACTTCAACCCAGCTACACTGTTTTTTTTTTTTTGGAAGCGCCATAGAAACAGCCCGAGAACTTGGCTAGGAAACACGGTGAATGCTTCAGGGGACAGAAGGAGACCCCTTTCCACACGGCGCTTCTCAGAGTTAGCTTGGCAAGGCCACGTGGGGCCGGATTCCATCTGCTGTTCTGTTACTCTTGCTTTTTGTCATTTTAAATGGCTCCCTATAATCCTCTACTTACATGTCCCCTCGCTTTTTCTCTTCACCCTTTTCCAGCTTATTTATTCCCCTGACTTCTAAAGGCTGAGTCCGGGTGGTTTATTATCTGGCTCCCTGAGTGAGGCTGGCCTGCCCTTTTCGGGTGTGTCTCCTGAGCAGGCCCCTTCCCCCTCTTGCTGGGTTTAGGTACCAAAAGTGACCATCCACTCATCTCCACTATAGCTAGAACAAACACAGCCAATGAAAATGCTGATTGGTAAAGTCTAATCCAGCGCTTCTTAACCCTCCCCAAGCTTGCCATCAGGAAAAACAGATCAGAGGGCTCTCTTCCTGCAGAAACAGAATATGGGGGAATAGGGAAGCTCTGACATTGGGGTGAAGTCTGCTTGAACCTCTGGAGACTGGTTCATCCTCCCCCCCAAGTGGAAGGTTCAGACTTCAAACTTCCAGAAGGTTCTACATGCCACGCCTCTAAGAAGGTGACGCAATGAATTCAAAGGGCAGATAAATTTAAAGAGGAGGCTTGAGGAGGTGGGGGGGTCCCAGAAAGCTAGGTCTGGGCTCAGTGTCCACAGTACCTGTCGTGGTGCCTCATTTCCCCGAACTTCCATTTAGTGGGTGGGAAATTGCTTGAAATGAGAATTTTTCTTTTTCAGAGATATTTTCTTTCAGTGTCTGTATTTATTATAAGTCCTAGCTTTCAAGTGTAATTTGTTTTGGAGGAGAGAAAAAAACAGTAAAAGAACCATATTCCAATGCTAAGCTACTAACCATTTAATAGCAGCTTTCGGGCAAGGAAGTAACTATCTATTCTAGTGAACACAATTTTGTAAGACGCAGCCCAATTTCAGAAACATTAAAATATGAAAAAGTACATCTCGAAATGGAACGAGCATGCGTTGAAGACATGAGTATCTTCCCGGCATTTCTCATCTTCCCTGCAGAGAAATCCTCTGTGCCAGCCATGCACACAAGCAGCCCAGGCAGCCTCTCTGAGCAGGGTTGTCGGCCTGACTGGGGCAACGTTCTCGGGGAGACCCAAGAGAGCGTCAGGAACTTCTCCGACTCAGGGAGAACTGTGATACCATGATACATAAAGACCAGGAGGGGGTCATTGTTCTAAGTTTCCTGTCACCTCCCTCAATGGCTTTTGCTCTGCTCCTCTGAGATTCAGCTCCTGGGGTACCAGGTGGGGATTGGGACGGATCGTGGTTTCTCAAACTTGAATGTCAACCCACCTTTGTATAAATGAGCAAATGTTAAATTGTTCATTTAACATTTATCCAAGGCACCTTTTGCCTCCTCCCCCCCGCCAAAAAAAAGATACTACTTAGGAAATACCAGTTTCAATGTACCGGTTATTTCTTCTAGCATTAAAATAGCCACATAGCCATGCATATAACGAAAATGCACCACCTACATGCATTTTGTGAACACCAGCAGCACGCTTCTCAAACGTTGGGACCCTAGAGAGCTGACATCACAGGCCATTTAAACCACACAGGCATCAGAGAGTCTCAGTGGACAATGGTCCTTCGCAAACTGGAGTCAAGAAAGCTCCCCAGAACACATGAATGACAGTGACCAGGGTTTAGTGGATCCACAGACCCCCTGCAGTCTATCTGTGAATCCCCAAGAAAAGCCCTTACACTAGCCCACCACCCTCAGCACATAGATGTACAGGGAGATTCAGGGTAGGAAGAATTTGCCAAACACCCCGAAACAGCCCTCCTCACCTTTACCTCGTAGAGGACACACCAGAACCAACGAGCTGAGGCCCCAGGCAGTAGTAACCACCCCCACGTTTCACCAGTCCCCTGCTCTGTGCCAGGGACTGCCCAGGGCACTTTAGAGTCACCATCTCCTGCCGCCCAGTGCTGGTGATTTGCTTAGTGGATGGCATCTAGAGGTCAGTGCGTTTCCCTGCTGACACTAGCAGCTACTTGGAAGCCGACTTGCCACCTTTTCAACAGCTTGTTGGATTCTAAGAAGCCTGCACTGCCGTGTCCTCCAAGGCCTGCTGCTCCGTGCAAGCCATCAGCTTACCCAGAGGGTATCACTTGACCACAGGAGATGGGAACCACAGCTGCCTGGGATTTTATTAAAATCACCCTAAACGCTTCGCGGGGAGATGCTATACTGCCGAAACGTAGAACACGTGAGTGAATCTTTAAGGGTTCCTGATGTGAAATGCTGAGACTTTAATAAAATGCACATATTTTATCCCAAGTTTCTAATGGTGGCCTGAAAAAGGCACCTGTAAATAAACCAGCATTTATGATCAGAAGAAAATGGTCTTGGAATTTTATTTTTATCTGGGAAAGTTGTAAAAACTAAGGCCAACTAAGTCTACCCACAAAGAAGAAACATTGCCTTATCCCTTACGGACAGCGATGTGAAATAATTGTTGGCACAAAAGAAGTCTGACAATAAAATATGTCAGCTAAAAAAAAAATCACCCTAAATGCAACAGTCAGTCAGCCTCTGGCATTCAAAAACAAGCAATTGGAAATCCGAACTCTGGCAAACGTGTGCTTTCTCATTCAGAGCAGAAGAGGGGTTGGCAGAGACAAGACCACAAGCCAGCATGAAGAAGGGAGCTACAGTGAGTAGGTGGTAGGAACCCATTTGCTTCTTAACCTCTTAATGTCTGGCTCCTGCCTTTTCTATTGGGAAAAAAAATACAGCTCTAAACTTCTCATTGGCCTCATAATTAACCACATCGGCGTGTAACCAGCACATGCAAGGCTGAGCAATCGTCAGGTCAAGAGCAAAGATGAAGCTAAAATTCTTGTAGCTCAGTGACCAGATGGAAGAAATCAGCTGTCTCCAGTGTATTCCTTCTGTACATCCCAGGGCCCATCATGATAAAAGTTAAACCCTGGAATACTCAATGGCTGACAACGTGGGAGGTCATCATTTCCCTTCCTTCAGGCTTGCAAAGAAATTGCCCAAAACTTCCCTTCGACCTTCCCACATCACTCCAATTTCTTTTTCAGTCCCTCTGCTGACTGCCCGCAGGGCCCAAGAGAGCCCTAGAAGGCCTATGACAAAGCGTTGGGGGTGACATTAGAGTCCACATCCAGAACAAGGGAACTCTTCCTAATCTGCCCCCTCCCAGCATGGACATGTGGAGATGAGGCTGGTGCATTCTAAACAGCTCCCCCCAACACACAACAATCCCCTGATTCACCACCAGGAACAGTCGCATGGCAGCCCGATTCTTGATGCGCCACCTCATCCCCCTGGACTCTAGGTCAAGTCTCAGGAACCGCTTTCCATGGAAGGAGCTGGCCTGATCAATGGAAAGAACATGGGACTAGGAAAGAGAAAACATGGGTCCTGCTCCTGGCGCCGCTGCTACATCACTAAGAAACATGGGTGGGCCGCTCAGTCTCTATATCGCTCATGTCACCTCTAAGGTGGACAGAAAACTGTCCTAAGGTCAGAGAATTATTGTGAGGGTCACAACTTACAACTGCTCTGATGAGTTTAAGGCACTGTAAAACAATAGGAAAAACACTCACTGAGGATCTGTTACTGATTCCTCATGGTCTGCTTCCCTTCACCCATGAGGTCAATGCCAGCATCAGTCCCACCTTGCAAATGAGGAAATACACTCGTGTGGTCCACCTGGCCCAGGACGCATAGTCAGTAAGAGATGGGACCAGGTGCTCCAGCTCAAGGTTCTGACTCTAGAACTCTTAAAATGCTGTTTCCAACATGCAATAAATAGTAGCTAATACTTACGAAGCACTTATTGTGGACCGGGCTTTGTTCCCACAAATTTCACATATGTTAATTCATTTACCCTCAACACTCTAGGTGCAGGTACTATGATTGTCCCCATTTTGCAGATAACGAAACTCAGAGGAATTACATAACTTGACTAAGCTTACTCTGCTCACAAGTGACAGCCAGACATTTTGGTCAAAGCTCTTATCTTCTATCCTCTACCTCACATTTTACAGATAGAAATAAAAATAAATATAAACATAGCTAGAGAGAGAGGACAGAGGTAGAAGTTATTGATTAGAAAACCAGTCCCGGTAATGAGCCTAAGTTCATCAAATATCCATGGAGGGCCTGGTAGGTGCCGGACAGCCAGGCCCTAGGCCAGGGCTGGAGTTCCTGAAGTGCATAAGCCGCCGGCCCCTGCCCTCCAGGAGTAGACAGCCATGGAAGAGCCTGTGTCAGTTGTAAATACATTCTCAGTGCAATGAGGTCTGTGCGAAGTGCAGAAACAGTAGAGAAGGAAATGGTTCATCAGTCAGGACTGAAGAAAGGTTTCTCAGAACGAGCGACATCTAAGCAGAGTGTTAGAGCAGGTCACTCAGGAGACAAAGCCTGCGGCGGCGGCAGCATCTCCAACAGCGCGCATCCCAGAGGAGGGTCTGAGATGGGAAGGACGTGGTGTGGCAGCATGGAATGAACGCTTCTCTACCTCGGTCAGAAACACTTTTCAATTTTCCAGAACTGGCCTGGCTCTTTCTTTCGCTCACTCAATAACAAATGTTGATGAAGCCCCCATATCCAGGTACTGTATTTAAATATGAAACAAGTAGAAAAAAATAAAAGAACACCATATATACTTGTGATGTGACAGGCATTGGGTTAGGCACGTTTTAAAATCATTGTAATCATCTGATGGGCAAATATTCCACTTTTATAGCTGAGAAACAGACTCGAAGCAGTTAAATGACACAGTCGTGGCGACACAGGCACAGATTTGATCTAGGTCTGTCCTCTCCCAAGTCCAGTGCTTCTCCTATCACGGTGATCGGCAGTGTGCAGCCAACTTGTCCCTCCACTAGTGAGGATACTCAGTGTCCCCAAACACTGCCTGACAGCTCACCAGAAGTACAAATTTTGTCTGTCACCAAAGCAGGCAGTGAGTTCAAGTAGCTCACAGAGGTCTCCCACCCCTGACCCTGACCTTATTATTACCATCTAACCATCCAACTTAGATCTTCCATGCCCCACTGGCTAGGCTGCTGGTGGCCAAGCAAGGTGATCTGCCATCTGTGCCGATTCCTGCCTTGGACACTGTCAAAATAATGATCAGTGCCGGGCCAGAACCAGGGGTTTAGTGACTGTGAGATTTTCCCAATGCACTCCCGAACCCAGATGTCCTGAAAAGTTAACCTTGGCCTCTTAGATGGACAGCTGCCACTGCAGCCCTTCCAGCTGAGCCCTCCCAGAACCTTTCGGTCTGCTGTGTTTGCTCAGAGCGAGAGTGGACAGAGCATTTCCGTAAACTCAGCTTTGTGCCAAAACCCAGACACCACAGGGAAGTGGGACCCACTTTAATATACATCTAAGAGCTTTAATATACATAAAGCTCTTAGATTCGTGCTCTGGTTGGCTAGTAAGACTACTCCCTCCCACCCAGAGCAGTAAATTCTTGTGGGGGACAAAGAGAATCCCAGGGAGGCCAGAGCAGAAGTGAGAGGATGGAGCTGCCTCGTTAGTGGAGAAAGGGCAGTGTTGTGGCATTCTAAACAATTGCTCAGTTGGGTGATATTCGTAAGTGCATTCATTCAATAAACGTTTAATGATTTATCATGTACTACCTGCCCAGCCTGTGCCAGGGTGGTCTGGGGAAGCAGGGACATCCCTGTCCTCATAGGGCTTACACTGACCTGGGGGACACAGGCAAGCTCCCAGGTGACATTAGCAGTAGAATGTGATGGTGCGGAGCCCGGGATACCTGCCTGGGTTGAAATCTAACCTCTCCGACTCTCAATTTCCTCATTGGTAAAAATAAGGATAAAAATGGCACCTATCACATAAAATTGCTGTGAAGATGGAATGATTTAATACAGTAAAGCTCTTAGAACAGCGCATGGCCAACCAGAAACACTCGGTGCATGCAGTGTGCTCGTGTTCTCCTCCTTGTGTACCTCGGCACAGTGAGCGCTGTGACGGCCACGTCAGGACAGGAGAGCAGCAAGAGGCGCCACCTCCTCCGGGAGGAAAAGCCCCAAATATAAAGTAACAAGTGAGTCATCCAGGCGATGAGGAAGGAAAAGAGCATGCCAGGCACCGCGATCGTAAATGAAAAAGCAGAAAGGCACCTGGTGTGTTTAAGAAATGTACAATATTCTCAAACGACTGACTAGTTAAAAAAAAAAAAATAGAATACAGACCAAGAGACGTAAGGGGACATAATGTAAAGGGACAATAATACATATGAGAATAATAACACATGGCCTTAGTGAGGTTCACACACCAGGGATTCTGATAGCCAGGCTGTGAGCCACTCAACTGGGAAATTACGGTTTCCGTAACTTAGCACACATGTATGGTCCAGGCACAAAAGGATATATCAACAAACTTGGTTCACGTATCACCTCCTCTGAGAAGCCTTCCCTGACCACCCTCAGTTCCATGAGGCCTGAGGCATTTCATCCACTCTTGTATCCCCAGAGCATAAAGAAATGTCTAGCTCATAGTAGGTGCTCAGTAAACATGTGCTGAAGGAATGAACATATTAAGGAGTAAGGAAGACAGACACAGCCTCTGCCCTCAGGAAGCTTACAAGAAGAGCAGGGTGTTATAGGGAGTTTGAGTTACAGGAAACCGGGTAGATGGCATCACAGGACTGCCCAGAGGAGTCAAGGAATTAAACAGAAATAAATGGAGAGCCAGTGAGCCGAGATATGTTAAGAGCAAGCGACGGAGCTCAGGTTGCGGCCATAGTTAATAGAGCACATGTCCCTGCCTGATGCATTACCCTCCCAGCAGTAGTTAGTCTTCTGGGACCCTGCAAAGCATGCAGAAAGGTTGACAGCTTACAATCAATACCATGTTCACTGATGCAAGGAGCAACATTATCACATCCAAGATATTACCCCCACGTCTCGCTCCAGCACTAAATATTCCCCATAACAAGGCTAAGGGGAATGACAAGAGCCATTATTTTCCACCTTCCCACTTGAAAGCAAGAGGCGAGGCAAACCATTCCCTGGATGTTCTTTGGGGAAAGCAAGCCAGTTCCCCTAAGAAATCGCTGAAAGCGGAGCCCAGGCCTAATACAGCAGGACAGGGATGCAAGAAGAGTGGCATTTTCTCTTGTCAGGGTGTCCACAATATAGAAGGGGAAGCTCTCTGGGCAGCTGAGAGATATCACAGCAAATCCGAGGGGGGTGGCTGGTCCCCCACACGCATTCAGGTTGGCGGGGAATGTGTGAGGGGTGGCTGCCGGATTGTGTTCTACGTGCCCAAGTCGTTCTAATGAAAAGAAACTTGACTCCCCCCCGCCCCAGTTTAGCTTTCCCATCTCAGCTTCTCTGACTGGGGCATAATTGAAAGTCATATTTCATCTAAGGCGACGGTTTCCAACTCCAAGTGCAGGTGGCTTACAAACAGTCAGCTGAATTTATCAAAGAGAACAGCAAACACTTGCACAGTAAACACCCCCCGCTGAGGGGCAGGCCACATCACTGCACACCAGCCACCACACAGTGCTGCCCTCAAGTCCACTGTCACACGGCTCTCAGCCTATGGCCAGACTCGAAGAGGAAGAAGGTGGGGCCAGGACACCAGGGTTGTTTCCCTCATTCCACGGCGCACTGATTTAATGACAAGCTTTAGTCTTCAGCCCCTTCCCTTCCTCCCTGACAAGATGAGGGATATTGCTCCTACTTTTCGTACCCTTTCTGAAAAGGCAGAAAAGTTAATTAGCTATATTTGTAATGCGTCTTGATGAAAGAAATCATCTAACATTCAAAGATGGGTATATTCGCTGAAGACGTGACAAATGTCACAAAAACTCAGAAAATGTTCATCATGGAGCAAGAAAGCTCAGTGCCAATGCGAACTTTTCCAGTGTACAAAAAGAATGCCATTTCGGGGAGGGAGCACAGCTCAAAGGGGCTCTTCCCTGGGCCAGCACAGGATGGTTAACTGACTCCATCAGTCCCAGCTGGCGTCTCAAGAGGGACATTGGGCGAGGCCTACAAGAATGGCAGCGATTACAGCTTTCCCCTGTTCTCCAGCATTAAACACATGATGGATTCTTCTTAACATGACATCATGTGCATGCACACACATGCACACTCACACACATGCAGGCTCAACACCCCACTCACAGACCCTCTTTTCTCAGAGAATCATCTCTGAATCTGTGACTCCTTCTGTCTGAATCCCAGCTGCTCCCCCAGCTGCTTAAAGAAACAACCTGGAACAAAGGTTGTAAATTTCTCATTGCATTTTACACCAGGACTGGGGATCCATCTAGAAATTAACACTCCGCTGACTCCGTTGATAATAAAGTTATATGGTGCCCCATAAGATTGTAACGACTTCCTTTCTCACCTGCTCATTACACTGCTCAGTCACAGGGACACTTTGAGTGGGATAACTGCCCCGGTGATGAGCAGTAATTGAACATTATCCTTTGTGGGGCCATTTGAACTGATTCAAGCACTTTCACGACCAGACAGGTGGTGCCATCTGCCCAAGGTTACACAGAGAGTTACTCCGAGACCAAGACTTTCAAATCTCTCAAATTAGCCTTATTTCATAGTTGGTTTTTTTTTTTTTCAATTTTTCCAATGTTGAAAAACCAGTGGTTTTTAGGTTCAAGGTCTTGACAAGAAGTGTTAATGCCAAGTCAAAGAGCACTCAGCATTTCTGTCTGCAGTCCCAAAGTTCTGCAAGGGTCTGCAAGGACTGCCTCATGCCCGCACTCACTGGCATCCGCATGGATGCAGATCGCACAGGGGGTCCATGAATGTCATTCCGCACATTCAATATCACTGACCCACGAGATTAAATGCTGCTAATTATTTACCTTCCTGCAGATCTCTCTGCCCAACAGCTACTCATGTCTAATCATGTGCCACTCAGTAAGCTACAAAGATGAACAAGGCAAAGGAAGCCCTGTCGTTCAGGAAAGCAGTCTTAACAGGAAATGCAATTCCAATGGGGAATTTCAATCGAACACACTTAATGCAATGGCCAAGGTACACACTGGTTATTGCAGGTGTACAGAGTTAGAGCATTGATCTCCTGGGGGGATGAAATGAGTTCAATCATAAAGGAGGCCTAGGTCCACCCAGGTGAGCATGAACATGAGCAAAGGTGCATGGCTGGGAAGCCGCCCCCTCCCTGATCTCTGAGAACTACCAGCAGTTGATTTTGCTGAAAGACTCAGCTAGGACTGGCTTGATGGCTGGTGAGGGAGGGAGTGGAGGGCCATTGAGAGAGCTTAGACATCACTGGAATACTACTGGAAGATTTTTAAGGAGAAAATTGACATAGTGAGGATTACATTTTCAAAGACTCTCTCTGGCCACTGTGTAAATGGCACATTTGAAGTGGACCAGATCGAGAGCAGGCAGTCCACTCAGGAAGCTGATGGAGTGGTCCAGGGAAGAGAAGATGAGGGCCTGAGCTGGGGATACAGGAAGCACTAGAGAGGTTCAGACCAGTACACGTGAGAGACTGGCCTGATGAGAGCAGAAAGAGGAGTACGTGATGCCTAGGTGACAGTTCGGCTGATAAGCGAGGCCACAAACAGAGATGAGGACTAACCAGGACAGGAAGAGGGTTTAGACCAGCGATTTTCAACCTTTTCCACCTCACCGCACGCGTTAATCAATTACTAAAATTCTGTAGCACACCAAAAGAATATTTTTTTGTCAATCTGACAAAAAAGTAGGTATAATTTTGATCCATTCACATCAGACAGCTACTGTGTTGGCTGTTGCCTTTTGTTTTATTAATTTGACAATCTAAGGGAAAAGAAGCCAGTGCCCTGACTAAATAGCCGGGTACTGCGTGATTCTAAAATTCTTACAGCACATCAGTGCACTGTGGCACACCAGTGGAAAATCACTGGTTTAGGGGGAGGAAAAATGACGAGGGGTCTACCATTGGACATAATGAGTTCAATGAGCCATTGGGGCAGCCAGATGGAGAAAGATCCCCAGCAGGCATCAGATTAAAAAAAACAACTCAGTGACAAAGATGTCACTAAATATGATGGAGAGTTAGTCATCATGTGTTCTGGCCTTTATGGAGGGGATTACAAGGGAACACATAGAGTGAGGCTCTGGGGAGCCCTGGGGAGCCATATCCTTAGGAGCAGATAGAGGAGTGGGGGTACACCCCAAGCAATACAGAAGGAAGCACTGGAGTCATGAGAAGAAGCATGGGCAAAGGGTATCGTGGAGATAAGAGAGTGGAATTCTCCACTGAAAAATATAGTTCCTATAAATCTGAATTTTGAAAACAAACAAAAATAGAAACCCAGTAGAAAGTAGGTAATGGGCTCTAAGGCAATTCACAAAAGAAAATATCCAGAAAAATCAATGAACATAAGCAATGCGCTCTACGTGGTAATCGGGGAAATATAAATAGTACTATGTAGCCACAAAATGAATGAGATTGGTAAGACTGACCATAACAAGTGCTGGCCAAGGTACGGCACAATGGGTACCCTCGCACATTGCTGGTGAGATTATAAACCCATCACTATGAAAACCAGTGTGGCGCTATCCACTAACATTGGAGATATTTATATCTATGACCCAGTCACATATTCCACTTCTAAGTATGTGCCCAACAAATTTGTGCACAGTTACCCCAAGAACAGAGTTCACAGCAACACCATTCATAAATGCCAAAATTAGAAAACACCACAAATGACCACCAACAGAACAAAACAAGACGTTCCTCTCACAAAACGGAACTCTATCAGCAAGGATGAATGAGCTACAACTGTGGACAATGATGTGGATGAATTTTACAAACATGAGGTTGAGTTGAAGAAACCAGACAAAAGAGTATCTGCTTTGTGGTTGCAGTGCCATAAAATATACATCAGGTAAAACTAAAGTATAATGTTTAGGGTGCCTACTTAGGTGGATAGACTATAAAGAAAAACAAGGAAGTGGTTCCTATGAAATTAAAGACAATGGTCATGTTTAGGAGGAAAGAAGGAAGTGTGACTACATCGAGGCATTTAGAGGACTTCTGGGAAGCGGATACAAAACCAACTTCCCATTTTAAAGTACTTCCCTTGATAATAATTCACTAAGTTCTACATTTGGTCTAGCCAGTTTTCTGAGTGAGATAGTTCACATTTTTTAATATATATTTTTTCTGCCCTGACCAGTGTGTGTCTCAGTGGGTTGGGCATCATCCCTCAAAGCGAAATGTCACCAGTTCAATTCCCTATCAGGTCACGTGTCTGGGTTGACGGTTTGGTCCCCATGTGAGAGGCAACTGATCAGTGTTTCTCTTTCACATCAATGTTTCTCTCCCTCTCTTTCTCCCTCCCTTCCCCTCTCTCTAAAAAATAAACCAAATCTCTCTAAAAGATTACTTTAATGCTAAGAGAGGGACTTAACCCCCTGATGATACAAGGCTCTTTCATGTTGGAGAAACAGCCGTGAGGGCATGTAGGAGCTCTGGAAGGCATCTCTGAATCACAGCACACCACAGTGTGTTTATAATGATGGTGAATCATCAAGCAAATATCAAGTTAATTCTGTATTTGCTACTGGACAAGGCAAAGAAGCTGGAAAGAGAACATGACTTGGTGTGGTGAACACACAATATAGTATACAAGTGATATATTATAGAATTGTACACCTTAAACCTACATAATTTTATAAAGCAATGTCACCCCAATAAGTTCAATTAAATAAAAGGAAGAAAATGACCTCACCGCTAGCGCCATCCATAGAACCCAGACCAAGTCTATGATCCCCAGCCACAGTTTATAGAAGACCTAACAGGCCAATCAGGGCCCACAAGGCTCAGTTCTAGGGCTTTCTTTGAACTATGAGGGAGTTGGAATTGCTCTTTCCTGGTGAATATGAACAAAAAAGGATTAGAAATAGGAGCGGCTACAGCCTTCTCACCACACCATCTGAAGCCAGAGATGATAGAACGCAGCAGAGTAGAGTGGTCAGACAATGCCACCTACAAAGGGCCAGCCAGCGAGCGTGGCAGACTTTGCAGGTGGCATGGCCTCGGCCGTGCCTACTCAACTCTATCACTGTGGTGCAAAAAGGCCAACTGACAATGCACAAATAAGTGATGCAGGGTTCCGGGAAGACCGCGTTTATGAAAATAGGTGGGAGCAGCACTTGGTCCACAGGCCAGAGTTTGCCAACCGCGGGTTTCGAGCTTGGACTCCAGAAAGCTCACCTCGGCTCTGTTGCTTGCACAGCCCTGAGCAAGTTACTCAATCTCGCAATGCCTCACTCCCATCTGTAAGTGAAAATAATAATACCACCTACCTCATAGACTCATTATGAGAACTCAATGAATTAGTAAATGTCAAGTGCTTGAAACAGTGCCTGGCACACTGAAGTGGTGAGGGTGTGAGCTGCTTTACCATCATCACCATCATCAGTGGTGCCAAGAAAGAAACCCAGTCTGTATCATTTTAGCCCTAGATCAAAATAGCCCCAAAGCCCTTAGCCCAGGCTATTCAGTTATATTAGGTAATTGCTTTCCTTTTTTTGCTTAAAACTGTTTGAGCTGGTTTTCTCTGGTGACCGAAATCACTTCGTCGAAGTAAAGGAAATCAGGATAGGGATGACAGCTATGAACACACCATTTCTGTGCCCATCACAGACATGGCCAATCGAACACAGTCACTTCCCTCACTAAGCCCAGACGTTGCTATGGACTGGATTATATCCACTGCCCCCAAATGTGTATGTTGAGGCCCCAACCCCCTCCCCCCCAAGTAAGGTAGCATTTGGAGATGGAGCCTTTGGGAGGTGATCAGGATTACCTGAGGTCAGGAGTGCGGGATGGCCCTCACGATGGCATTAGTGCCCATGTAAGGGGAGGCATTGAAGAGCTTGCTTCCTCTCTCCATCTCCACCTGCGCAGGCCCACAAAAGGCCATGAGGGGACATGATGTGCAGGTGGCCATCTGCAAACCAAAAAGAGAGTTCTCACCGGATGCTGACCCTGCCAGCACCTTGGTCTGGGACTTCCAGTCTCCGTAACTGATAAATCAATTCCTGTTCTTTAAGCCAGCCAATCCATGGCATTTTGTTATGGTGGCCCAGGCTGATGAAGACAGACATGGTCCCCCGACCAAACAGGACCCAAGCAGTCTCTACCAATCCATCAAAGACACCAGGGGAAATAAAACCTCTGTAGTCCTGTTTTAGGTCATGAATTCTAAGACCTGCTCTCTAGTGATATTGGCAAGCTCTGTAAATATTCTCCAAGTGTCTGCTTGTGACACAACAGGAAATTTGCCAGAAGACCTATACATTTTTAGGTGTGTGTTCTCCATTTCCAGCTTCTCATTTATGAGTGTTTATTCATTTCAAACACATATACTTTAAACTGCCTGCAAAAAACAAAAAAACAAAAAAAAAACCTACCTTGAAATCCTCCCACGTTCCATTTTTCTTTGCCAAGTACCTTTTCTCTTAGAAGGGTCAATAAACGCTGTCCGCACAAGTGAAGTCAGCAAAGGCTGCTGAAGAACAGGTTTCTCCTGTAACGCGGGAAGTGATAAAATTAATAGACTTTAAAATGCACAGTGTCGCTGATGGATGTAAGGTCCTTAATCTACAGTGGAGAAAAAACAATGGCATAATTAACTTGATTTGTTTTACATTCATACAAAGAGAGCTCTCTGAATTCATAATGCAAATAAGCTGAGAACCTTTGTACTTTCTTTTTCTTTTTCTTTAAAATTTAATTAGCTTATTGCTAGCAATATTCCATACTTCCCACATTCTTAACCCATGATGGGAATACTATTACTACCTCCTTGAAAAATTACCGAGGCATTCCTTCTTTTCAAAGAAGTGGAGTTATCATCTATTTGTTAAGAAAGAATTCCCTAGTAATTCTACA
>VMDR010003119.1:22363-77346 GCA_007922815.1 Macrotus californicus | reverse complement strand
TTTCCAAGTGTTGTTTGTAACTTTAATATTAAGAGATAGTTATATAAAATTCTATCAATTATATAAGTAAAATTTATAAAAATTATATACAGATTATATGATTATATACAAGATTATATACAAAACTATATACACATATGATCCTCATCTAATACGCCGGTAAAACAGAATAGAATTTTACCAACTGTAGATGTCATTTTGCACGCACGGATTGCCACTTGGATGCCAGATATATCCGGCGCTCGTCCACACAGGTCATCAGATGGATGCCAGATATATCCGGCACCCGTACTGAAAGGGTTAAAAGACAAGCCTTTGGAGTTTTTCAAAAGAAAAAAACGTGAACATGAAGAACAGAAGCAATTATTGAAGGCCAGCACTTCATTGAATATGTCGGCACTGAGAGTATCATTCTTAATGATTAACCACATTGCTAGAGTTGGGAGGCCCTTTACTATTGGTGAAGAGTTGGTCCCTCCTGCTGCTAAGGACATTTGTTGTGAACTTTTAGGAGGGCCTGCATTTTAAAAGGTGGCATGTAGTCCTCTTTCAGCTGGTACCGTAACTAGATGAATTGATGAAATAGCAGAGGATATTGAGGCACAGTTGTTAGAAAGGATTAAGAAGTCACTGTGGTACACAATCCAGGTCAAGTCTACTGATGCTGACAACAAGGCAATGGTGCTTGTTCTTGTGCAATATATTTTTCAGGAGGATGAGCATGAGGATATGTTATATGCACTTCTGTTGCCAGATAACACTACCGCTACAGAACTATTCAAGTCTTTGAGTGATTACATATCAGGAAAACAATTGTGTCGGTATATTCGTGGGCCGAGCAGCTGCCATGACTGGATGGCTTTCTGGTTTCACTAATGTGAGTCTCCTCACTGTCATCCATAGAGAAATGGTGGCTAGCTGAAAAATGTCACCTGAACTTCACAGTGTTTTGCAGGATGTGATTAAAATTATCAAACACATTACAGTACATGCCCTTAACTCATGTCTGTTTGGGTAGCTCTGTACGGAGGTGGACGCAGAGCACACACGTCCTCTCTTATACACAGAAGTGACATGGTTTTCCAAAGGTAGATCACTGGCCAGAGTTTTTGAGTTATGAGCCGTTCCAGAGGTTTCTTTTAGAAAAAGTCACCACCAGCACATGTCAGTGACCTGGAATGGGTCACAAAACTTGCTTATTTGTGTGACGTATTCAACATGCCCAACAAACTCAATCTGTCACTTTGGGGACAATGACAACTGTGCTCAAGTTGGCAGATGAAGTGGCTGCATTCAAAGCCAAACTGGAATTATGGGGGCGATGAGTGAACATTGGGATGTTTGACATGTTTCAAACATTAGCAGAGATTTTCAAAGAGACGGAGCCAAGCCCTTCTTTCTCCCAGCTGGTGCACGGTCACCTATCTCAGCTTTCAGAAGGGTTTGAACATTACCGCCCAACCACAACAGACTCCTGAACTGGGAAGGACTGGATCCGTGACCCATTTGTGAATAGGCCAGGTGAATCGACTTTGTCCGTGCTAGAAGAGGGTCCACTGCTTGAGATCGCAAATGGTGGTGACCTCAAAAGTATGTTTGAGACAATTTCACATCCCCATATGTTCTGGATTAAAGTCGAGGCGGAATGTCCTGCGATTGCCACAGAAGCACTGAAAAGCCTGCTTCCATCTGCAGTGTCCTTTAGTGTTGCAGTGACAGCAACCAAAGTGAGGTTACAGATAGACTGGGCATAAGCAACACACTTTGGGTGTCACTGTTTCAGATCGCGGGGGCCCCCCTCCCCCCGGGACCATCTAGTTGCAGGAAAACAAACTCAGGGATCCTACTGATTCTGCATTATGGTGAGTTGTATAATTATTTCATTATATATTACTTTGTAATAATAACAGAAATAAAGTACATAACAAATGTAATGTGCTAGAATCATCCCGAAACCATTCCTTGCCCCGGTCTGTGGAAAAATTGTCCTCCACAAAACCAATCCCTGGTGCCAAAAAGGTCGGAGACCACAGCTTTAAAGAATCAGATTGCCCCTGTTTGTGGTAGCTGGCACTGGCCACAGTAAAGACTGCTTATGGAGGTTCTCTTTGACGGTGTGTGTGACAGGGCTTTTGAGTACTCTCTTTGTGTCCTAGTGTGTGGGTCTGCCCTGTGCTCATATAGCTTGGAGGCATTTCCACTGAGCGCTGCCGCTGAGGATACAGGACTATGTCTACCGCTTGTTTGGTGGGTTAGCCCTGGTGTCCTGCTGCTTGGAGACATGTGAGGCCCACGCCGCTCGGGCAGAAGTGTGGAAGGCGTCTGGGCAGGCCTGGGAGGACGGCCAACGAGGTGACTGCAGACATGTGTGCCCTGGGCCCCTGCGCAGTCCAGTCCTAGGGCTCTGCAGGGGCTCAGAACCAAATGCAAAGTAGAGGCTGTCGAGAGTGGCAAAAGGAACGGGATTTTCATGGATGGCAGAGGGGGTGTCTGCTGGCTCAGGGGTCCTGACAGAGAAGCAGTGTCTGTGGAGTCCAAGCCCTAGGTGGACCTGTCTTCGTTAAGTGCCTTCCAAGTCATTCCCACCTGTCTCATGGGAGACAGCAGTAAGTTTTTAGTCAGAAATAGGAAATTGGAGGGAAGATGATGCTAAAAGTGAAAATCTGTCACGTGAGAGGATCTTCTGTGTGGAGGCAGTTACAAGTTCCCACTCAAACAGTATCTATTTATTATTTAATTATTCTGCCTGGAAGCAAAGGGGTGAGTTTATACAGCATCTTGGAGATCTTTTCCAGCTTCAAATTTTTAGTTTTTTTATAAAGCAAGTGACTAACAAATATAGTTGCCACCATGTACCATCAAAAGACAATTTGATCATAAACATTTGCTTTTTAATTAAACAGAATTTACTGTCTATCTTTGGAGATAGAAAGTACATGTTTTCAACTTCAATTTAGGTATGTTGCAATTTGACTTGTTTTTTCCTAACCTTAAACTTTTGAGCTAAAATAAAAACAAAATTCAAAAGTACTCAAAGAGAAGGAAAATGAAGAAGTAACGGGACTTCCATTAAATATTTTGAAGCCTATCTTGAAGCAGGAAACACTTCACTTACCTGGTGTAAGTGTTCATTTTGTTTTATGAACAGCCAAGGACAGTACTGTAGCTCTCACGTGTAGTTACTGCTGCAACAGGATGCGCCAGATGCTGTCCTCTAGCATCTTTGTGGATCAGCAGGTCTCAGTGTGTTTTTTGCAGTTGAAAGTACATAGGTAGGTAAATACCTTTATGTATATGGGTGTGTGTATGTGTATAGACAGATAGATACGAAGAGTTGTTGGTTAAGGTAGTCAGGATTTTTAGGGTTTTTTCTTTCCCCATTTAATTGGTTCTGATGGCACTCAGTTTCTAACAGGAATGTGTGGTTTCCCTTACACACACAATGGCAAGGTTTTTAAAGAAAATACAAATTAAAAGTTGTAAGAGTGTCAAAACTTTAGTAAATTGGATGTTTGTAAACATACCCATACTAAAATGTACCAGGTATCTTACTACTAAATGGAATTCTATGGTCAATCGTTTTGGTCTGTTTTTAGAGGTTATTTCATATGCTCTTTCTTCCTAAGTTAAAGCCTCTTAATGTGCGGCGAAGCCATTGCATGCTGTCACTCAGCGTTCCTGGGGCAGTTTGGGTGGGTCCACTGTGTAATCACCAAGTTCGGCCCTGAGCATACGGAATAGTGGAGTTCACCCTGGGCTAGATTTGGGAGGCTGTATCAGCAATGAAGTAGGGAGGGCACGAGGAAGGGGTCCAGGTTTTAAAGGATGTGGGTTTACGGTGGTTTTAATTACTTACTCAGAAGGGTCTGGGGGCTCTTTAATTATAGGGTCTGTTCACTTCAAGGCTCTTTCAGTTACAGTGTTTTGGGGGGGCGATAATGAAGACGAGGACGTCTGCAGGAGCACAAGCAACACACTGCCATTTTTACTGAAGTGGGTGGGAGAGTGAGGGGCTGCCCATTCATTCGTGGTGTCCTGGTGTCAGTGTGCGCCCCCAGGAAGGGCAGCTTGCATCATTCACATAGCTTCCCACGCCTGGGAGAAAGTCTTTTCATGTTTTGGCCTTTTTATGTCCAGCAAATTCTGTTCTTAACATGTTAGTTGTCATTTATTTGTTCTGTGTATAAAATTCTTCTAAAATGACCAGCCTTTCCAGTATTGTATAGAGCATAATTATGGAGTTCTAGGCTTTTAGAGTGCCACCAAACATGTGAGGCCAACTAGTCCCCAACTGCAGTTAGAGAGCCTCAGGCATACCTGTCCTTGTCCCTGTGCTGTGTTCTGCAGAGTGCAGGACACTCAGAGTTTCGATCCTGGCTCCCCACTCCTGGGACTGCCAGCAGGTGACCCTCCTACCTGCCCTGCTATGGGACTGTTAGATACCCTGAAGATCGGGGGTGGTTAGACCTTCCATGACTTCCAGACTGGCTGGAGTGCGCTGTTCCAAGGACTTCCTCACTGAGGAGCAGGTGTGTGTCAGAGATTTTTCATTTTTACATGGTGGAGGTAGCTGGATTTCTGGGAATGGATTTCTGATCCATATCCAGACATTTCGGTGGTTCTCTGGAGTCCCTTACGTGGGGTTTACCTTCCAAGGAGCGTAGAACAGCTGCTCAAACATGTAAAACATTGTTTCAAGAAGAAACTATTGCTTTTTCTAAAGGAAATTGTGCTCTTGTGCATGTGAAAATTTGCGTGTTAATAACTTAAAAGTGTAAATATCTATTTTACTAGAGGTTTCTTCCATTCCATTTCATTAGGCTGAGTTTTTCTAATTTTCTTTTGTTGGTGGTGTCTCAAAACAACACAGATTTGTTATCTTACAGTTCTAGAAGTCACAAATCCAAAGTGGGTCTCACTGAACTAAATTCAAGGTGTCACCAGGGCCACATTCCTTCTGGAAACTCAAGGAGAGTATTTCCTAACTTTTCTGTCACTTCTAGGCCACCACACACTGTGGCTCTTTTTCCACTGTCAAAGCGAGCAGTGGCTGGTGAGTCCTCCGCACACCTCTCTCTGAAGCCAGCTTTTCTGCTTCCCTTTCCACATTAGAGGACCCCATAATGGCATTGGGCCCATCTGAATAATTCAGGGTAACAGGCTTGGCCTGAGGTCAGCTGAATGCTGTGGAACAGACCACATTCACACGGGTAGTGGGCAGGGGTGCAGAGCTCTGGGGGCACAAAGCCGTTAGATTTTTTTGCCCCTTTTTTAACTTTATGCTTTTCATGACTAATTAGAAAATAAAGATATCATTTTGTGCTATCATTCAAATTTTTTTTTAATTGCTGGAAACAACCTTAGTACCTGATTCATCTTTGTTTCTAAGAACACAAGGGCATACATAGCTATAATTATATCTGTTTACTTATATTTTCCTGGTACCAACTATTCTGGGACAATAAAATACTCCTGTACTTTATTCCATGTGCCTTTCATCAGACATGTCCCTCAGCAGGAAGAGAGATCAGTTTCCTCCCTTGTCTTTCTAAAATGGACTTGGGTGCTTGAAGAAAGGACCCATGGCTTCTCCACTGCTGTGTGCTGACTGTTACAGGGCTCAGGGTCTCAGGCTTGGAACTGATTACGAGCAGGTCGCAGAACTGGGTACAGAAAGGCTGTTGGATGCTTCTTAACCTAACCAGGCTGTATTTTACAACTGAAAGGGAGATCCAGGGCCTGAACCTCAGAGCACCAGATTCTTGGGCCCAAAAACTCATAGACAGGTAATAATTGGGCCCTTAGAAAGAAACACTACCTGGAGTTTCTGGGCCCTATGTTTGGAATTAGCGTATTGACATATGTGCTTGTTTTCTCAGGTCCGGGCCCACCAGCTGGTCTTGCCGCCATGCGATGTGGTGATCAAGGCTGTGGCTGACTACGTCCGCAACATCCAGGACACCTCGGACTTGGATGCCATAGCTAAAGATGTTTTCCAGCATTCTCAGGTAGAAATGCAGGTGCCCGGATAGCACTTGGACAGTGGTGTGCGCCAGGTTTGGAAGGGGCTTGAGAGGCACATGCTGGCTGGCCATGTCCAGGAGCACTTGCCCCGCTGTTGGGCCTACATGCTGGCTGGGAGGGCTGGCACCTCACCCAGCTCCTCCAGGCTCCCCTCTGGCCTGAACAGAGGAGGAAATAGGGAGGTGAATGGGAAGGTCTTTTGTGTTCCTGGAGTCTTCATCATGACTTGATAGGATTTCTGCTAAGAAGACCGATGTATCAAGTGGGTCAAGTAGAATTGTGCATCTCTGACTTGTCCTTCCTTCAGATGATGGTCAGGGGTTTCTTCTTCCTTTTGTGCAAAGTAAGGGATTTGAGGGGTCAGGATTAGAAAAAGAGGTGAAGTTTATGTGACTTCTCTCTGTTCTCTGAAGAGTTAAAATAGCTGTCCTTCTTGCTAGACATGGAAAGTAAAACCTCTTCTGGCAGTACCAGGGACCTGGCCAAGGAGAAGTTGAGGGCTACATCCCAGAACCGAGTTCTCCGATGGCCGCTTCAGATTCTGTTATTGCCGTGCTGTCTTGATTATGCTTGAAGATTTTAATATCATTCTGAACTCTTTATCAGGCTTGGAAGTCTGCAGATTATGTATACATATACTGAATTATAAAAATATGTTGAAACACATGACCAGTGACATGCTAATTTACAAAGGTTTTCCTATGTTTATTTCAGTCTAGAACAGATGACAAAGTTATTCGATTTAAGAGAGCAATTGGATATTATTCAGCGACTAGTAAGCCTGTGGCATTTCACCCACAACACTACTTAGGTAAGTAAGTCAAGGCCTCAGTGATGCATGTTGAACATGCAGTGACCAAGGAGATTGAACATTTACCTGATAACCTTGTAGGCTTCTTCTTCCAGAGGAGATTCCTTCAGTCATACAAATAAGTATAGCAGAACCTCCTGGGCAGACTCATTAGTAATCCCTGAAAGTACTGAGGAGCAAAAGAAAACTTAGACACTGACGAAAGCAGAGGAGAAAAGTAAGGCCATGTGGGCAAAGGTTGTCGATGGTGTTGGTCTGAAGTCTCTGTGTCCCTGAGGTGTCCTCTTGCAGAGTATGCCGAGGACATAGAAGACCCTCTATAAATGCTTTCATGAATGTATGGATGTGTGTTTCCTCTGTTGTTGCTTTTTTTTTTTTGCAAAAAGACCAAATTTAACTCAGAGATTTGAAATTGCGGAATAAAAGCAATTACAAACTGCCTGAAGTGTGCTTGGTAGTGACTATCTCCTGGAAGGTTGTAAAATACTAGCCTCTTTCCAGAGTCAGGTTGTCCTTCTTGGGCTACAAAGCAGGAAAGCTATGAGAAATCATGCTGCCAGCTATTCCAGTGTTGCTCATTGCATATATGAGAGACAGCGTGGTCCTGAAACTCAGAGGAATTCGACTTTTCTACTGGTTTCAGATTAATCCCAGGGCTGAAAAATGTTACTGATTCTTGTCCCTTGCGTTCATTCTCTTGTTCAGACACAGTGCTAATGTGTGCTGTGTACATGGTGGGCACAGAGATAAAGGGCAGGTGCTGGCTGTTGATGGCTGTCTCTGTGGGTGGGTGATGGACAAGTGAGTGTCAATGGTCCTGATGCCATGGGACCAAGGAGGGTGGGGGCGGTGGGTGCAGGTCACATCCTCTGCTGGCTCAGCCCCTTGTTGAGACTGTGGTTGTCACAGAGACCTCCTTATGAGATAAGGTTTGCTCTTCTGCCACCACCACCACCATTTTCTTTCTAGCAGCCAGAGTAGTGTTTAAAAAATGTGTGGGTCCCTGTCACTGCCGTCTCATTTGGAACAAACTCCTAGCTGCCTGCCTGCTTCCTTATAGTCTGATTCCTGTTGCACTCTGCCTCTCACTCTCCAGGTCCTGGCTTCCTTCCTGCTTGGAATGTGTCACACTGGCTCAGGCCAAGGGGCTTCTGCACTGGCTGTGGGCCTAGAGCTCTCTCTCCCTGACTTGTGCTTCACACATTCCAATTTCTAGGCTTCATTGTCACTTCTCTGGGGTCTTTTGTTTATATCCGTCCACCAGACCATCATCATGTCACTTATCTTTAATTCTCTTTACACTTTCTCACACCCATCTCCCAACCCTAAGAATGTCAAGCCTTGGGGAGCCAGGACCTCACCTGCCACCTTCACTCTTGTACCTGCAGTGGGCAAATATTTGACTGAATGATTTAATTCATGAAAATTTGTTGAATGAGGAGAGTGAAATGATTTGATGTGATTTAGGAATACCCTTGGGAAGGGGGACAGGGGACATTGGAAGGAAGGAGACTTCATACCATTTATTACTGTACTTCGGTTAAGGCAAGACATGATGGGGACAAATCATGGTGTCTCGGTTTTACTTTTGGCACAGGGGATGTCCAGTAGATGCAGGTGAGACAGGTGAGAGACTGAGTTCTAAGGCTGTGGGCATTCTGATTCCTCCCCTCCCAGCCACAGGTGTCCTGTTTTATTAAGGTGGGATACTTACATGATTATGAAAAGAGAAACTATATGTATGGTACTTTAATAATGCTTATTACATAGCAGATACTATCACTGTTTTAGGAAGAATGGCTGGAAAAGGCAATGAATGATTAACTTTGAATGAATGATCAGAAACCCTGAAAGGAGCAGCTCATAGGACATACTTTGCACTTCCTGTATTTAAGTGATGTCCGGTCCTCCTGTGACAGTTGTGGTTTAAACAATCATTGTCCTGTGCTTGAGACTCGAATGTTTATTCAAGAGGGCATTAGGAGTAAAAGGATAAAGACACTTGATTTAACGTTTGGCTTTGATATGAGCTGATGAATTTTAAATTAGGTGTAAGTTTGAGCTTCTTAAAAATATGTAATGTTTTATAAAGTGCATTCATATTTTTATTAGATCATGAAATGATGTATTTTATTAATGAAGGTGACACTCCTGAATTTTCACTTTCACTTTTCAGTGTTTTATGGAGAACAGCTGTCTGATGGTAAAGAATTTGGGATGTTTAAAGTGACATTTTGACGGAGGTTAATGTAGGCAATAAGTACCTGTAAATCCTTCTATAAAGCATTTTCTTTTTCTTTTTTCCAAGATATAGTTTATTGATTATGCTATTACAGCTGTGCCATTTTTTTATACCCTTTATCCCACCTCCACCCTGTACTCCATCTCCCACCAGCATTCCCAACCCACCTTAGTTCATGTCCATGGGTCGTACATATGAGTTCTTTGGCTTTTCCATTTCCTATGCTATTCTTAACTCCTTCTGTCTATTTTGTACCTACCAATTATGCTGCTTATTCCCGGTACCTTTTCCCCCTCTCTCCCCCTCCCTGTCCCCTGCTGATAACCCTCCATGTGATCTCCATTTCTGTGATTCTGTTCCTGTTCTAGTTGTTTGCTCAGTTCACTTTTGTTTTTGTTTTAGGTTCAGTTGTTGATAGCTGTGAGTTTTTTGTCATTTCACTATTTATATGTTTGATCATCTTTTTCTTAGATAAGTCTCTTTAACATTTCATATAATAAGGGCTTGGTGATGATGAACTCCTTGAACTTGACCTTATCTGGGAAGCACTTTATCTGTCCTTCCATTCTAAATGATAGCTTTGCTGGATAGAGTCATCTTGGATGTAGATCCTTGCCTTTCATGACTTGGAATACTTCTTTCCAGTCCCTTCTTGCCTATAAGGTTTGTTTTCAGAAATCAGTTGACAGTCTAATGGGCACTCCTTTGTAGGTAACTATCTCCTTTTCTCCTGCTGCTTTTAAGATTCTCTCCTTATCTTGAATCTTGGGTAATGTAATTATGATGTGCCTTGGTTTGTTCCTCCTTGGGTCCAACTTATTTGGAACTCTCTGGGCTTCCCAGACTTCCTGGAAGTCTATTTCCTTTGCCAGATTGAGGAAGTTCTCCATTATTTTTTCCAATAAGTTTTCAATTTTTTTCTCTTCCTCTTGTCCTTCTGGCTCCCCTATGATTCAGTGTTAGAATGTTTAAAGTTGTCCTGGAGATTCCTAAGCCTCTCATTTTTTTTTGAATTCTTATTTCTTCAATCTGTTCTGGTTGAAGATTTATTTCTTCCTTCTGGTCCAAATCATTAATTTGAGTCCAGGTTTTCTTCCCATCACTGTTGGTTCCCTGTACATTTTCCTTTATTTCATTTTGCGTAGCCTTCACTTCTTCCTCTATTTTTTGACCATACTCAACCAATTATGTGAGCATCTTGATTACCAGTGTTTTGAACTGTGCATCTGATAGGTTGGCTGTCTCTTTGTAGCTTTTTTCTTATTTTGGAGTTTTGATGTGTTTTTTTCATTCGGGCCACATTTCTTTGTCTCGGCTCACCTGTTATGTGGTAAAGGGTGGAACCTTAGATACTCGCCAGGGTGGGGCAACCCACATTGCTGTTTTGTGGTGCTGCATGTTGGGGAGGGTCTGAGAGGGAACAATGCCGCTTGCTCGGCCCTCATGCTGCTTTCAAGTCACTTCCCCTACTACCCACAAGCAAATTAAGCCCTTCTGGTGTTGATTCCCGGTTGGGTGGGTTTGTGTATGTTCTAGGACCCTGTGGTTCTTTTCAGTGATCTTTGCTGTGAGGGTGGGAGTTTCTCCTGCCACTGCAACCCCCACAGGTTTTACAGCCAGAGGTTTTGAGGCTTTCTTTTCCCACCCTAGAATCTTGGGTTCTGTGGTCAGTCTCTTTCCCCAGCTGCTCTTTCCGGTTTATGCACATGCAAATGTGGGACTACCTAGTCCCCCAGCCTCCTCCTCGCCTGACCAGTCCAACAGCCGCTGCCTTGCCATGTGTCCTCTCCACTCTGGCTGCCTGTCTCCCCCATTCCTACCAGTCTGAATGAATGTTTCTTTAACTTTTTGGTTGTTGGACTTCCATACTGTTTGATTTTCTGGCAGATCTGGTTATTTTTTTGTTGTTAAACTTCTTGTTGTCCTTATTTTGGATGTGCGAGGAAGCAAAGTGTATCTACCTATGTCTCCATCTTGGCTGGAAGTCCTGTAAAGCATTTTCTGATGCTTCTGGTTATTGCAGAAACCTGAATTGTATCAGAAAGCAATCACAAAGCACCAGCACAGAAGCACAAAAGCAGGAAGTATGGGGCAGAGTTCAGGGTGGCTTGTGTGTGGTCTGGAGTGTCAGAATGAGATTGGAGAGATATTGGCACAGGATTTGGAGGGTAGGTTTATTTCAAGTTACATACACACAATTTGGAGCCAGCAGAAAGGGATTCGTGTAAAAATCACGTTTGTTGTTTTTCTTCTGATAGGTATAGGTAGACACAAAAGTAGTCTGGACATATAGCACTCACTGATTTTTGCCTTTACATGCTAATGAGATCACACTGTGGAACTAAGCGGACAGTGGGAACTGAAACGGAAATTGAGAGTCTAGAAACAACGTGGAATGGGGGAAGTGCTTTCTTGGTATTCCAAGTTACAACCCAAGATACATTGTCCATAAAAATATTCTTATAAGTAGCAGAGGCCATCAGTAGTTTTTGCCCAGTGTAATCTATTATATATTTTTTTTAAGATTTTATTTACTTATTTTTGGAGAGAGGGGAAGAGAGGGAGAGAAACATCAGTGTGTGGTTTCCTGTCATGTGCCCCCTCCTGGGGACCTGGCCCACAACCCAGGCGTGTGCCCTGACTGGGAATCAATCTGGTGACCCTTTGGTTCGCAAGCCAACGCTCAATCCACTGAGCCACACCAGCCAGGGCCATGGTCCATTATATTATTTTACAGAGGAAAACATTCAGAATTTTGAACAACCAATATGGGAACATACTTTCTTGTTCATTACAATCTGTATTAATCACTTTAGAAATTGGAATATTGTTTTAAAGAAATTTTAAAGAATCATACTAGAAGCTTTAAAGTATGACTAATGGGAATAAAAGTTGGGAGAGTTGAGTGTAACCAGAGTTTTCTAAACCTGCCTGGAATTTTAGGTTCTTCCCTAGAACTGCTATATCAGAATCCTAATTGGCCTCAGAATTCTATATTTCAAAAGAAAAGTCTTCTTGGCTGGGCCCATGTGGATTGCTCTTGGGGAATGACTGCTTTGTCTTTGTGACTTCCTTCTGGGCCCGTTGTCCTCTGCAGTACTGAGAAAACCTCAAATTGGGGTGGGGGTGCATGGTGTGGTGAAAATGGAGGCAAGTGTACTTGAACAACAAGATAGATAAATAGATGATAGATAGATAGGAAGGAAAAAAATAGATTACAATAAGAATAAATAGGAGAACTTAAATCTCTACATAGTTATATGGTGGTGTGGAATTTACAGAAGGAAACACAAGTCCCCTGTCCCATTGATACAAGGCTTAATCTGCACCGTGTGTGGTCCTTTTCAGGGTGAAAAAAAAGAATGTTCCAATCCGTGCTATGTCAGAAACTCTGTATTGGGAACTGGAGATCTAGAGGTGATTATAATTCTGTCCTTTCCATCACAGCACTTGACGTCCATCTCATCTCACCAGAGACTCTCCAGTCTAAAGAAAAGCACAGATAAGATACTTCAGAATTGAGTTTTTAGCAGTATTTGTTTTCCTGGTCGAGTCAGTAGTTCTCAAACCCTAGCTGTGCTTCAGAGTCATTGGAAGAATTTTAAAAATAACAGATGCTAAAGGCTACCTCAGGTCTATGGAATGTAGGCACAAGCTAATCCTACTTTATTTGTAAAAACCTGCCCAAGTGAAAACAAGGTCCAGTGAGTCTGAAAAAGCATGTACAGTGTCTTCCTGGCCTTCCTCAGTGGAAAGGAGATGAATTTCCACTATTTACCTAATTGAATGGCCAAAATCTGGAACATTGACACCACCAAATGCTGACAAGAATATGGAGCACAAGGGACTCTCATTCATTGCTGGTGGGAATGTAAAATGGTACAGCCAAACTGGAACACAATTTGACAATTTCTTTCAAAATCAAACATACTTTTACCATAGGATCTAGTAATTATGTTCCTTGGTATTTATCCAAAGCAGTTGAAAACGTAAGACCACACAGAAACCTGCACACGATACTTAGAGCAGCTTTCTTCATAGTTACCAAAAGTTGGGAGCAACCAAGATGTCCTTCAGTAGGTGAGTGGATTCATAAACTGTGGTATGTCCAGATAGTGGAATATTATTCAGCACGACAAAGAAATGAGCTGTCAAGCCATGAAAAGACATGGAATAACCTTCAGTGCAATTACTAAGTGAAAGAAACCAGTCTAGAAAGGCTACTATATGATTGCAGTCATAGGACATTCTGGAAAAGGAAAACTATGGAAGAAGTAAAAAGATAGTGATTGCCAGGGGTTAAAGGGGAGGGAGGGATGAATAGGAGGAGCACAGAGTATTTTTAGGGTAGTGAAACTGTGTTTCATAATGTAGTACTCTAAGTAGATTCATATCTATGTAAATTTGTCCAAACCCCTAGAATGCACAACACCAAGAGTGAACCCTAATATAAACTATGGACTTTAGTTAATAATAATGTATTGATACTGGCTCATCAATTATAACAAATGTACTACAATAATGCAAGGTGTATACTTCTTGCTAAATTTTCTGTAAACTAAAACTAAAAAAACGAAGTCTGTTCATTAAACCAAGAAAGAGAACATAAGCTCCTAATGTGTTTGGTTAGTTCATGGCAGGCACTGTGCTGGACTGTGTGGTACACCAGACAGTTGTCATCCTTGCCCTTGTAGAGTCAAGGAGGGGACAGGGATGTGAAAAGGAAGGTCAAGGAAGACCAACCCCGCCACCTAATTAGAGTTTGTCTCTGATTGTAGTTTGGGGTGAGGTTTGGAGGTAGGGTAGGAGTTTTGCAAGGTGACAGCAGGGAGGAAGTGTATGCACAGGAGACGGCATGTGCAGAGGTGTTGAGGTGAGAGGACAGGGTATGGAAGGAACGGAAGGGTGTGACTGGAGCACTGGGAGCAGGGAAAAGAGGGGTCAGGTGGTGCTTGTTAGTCTGGGTTCAGTGACCAGGCACAGCCTTAGGTTTTAGATTCACTCTTAGGACCACAGAAGCTCATTGAGGTAGTTTTCATTATAAAACATAAGTTATTTTAGGGTGCTCACACACACAGTGTGTTTGTGCAGGTAAGAAAAATCGGAGGAACCCTAACTGATACCCCAGCCCTGTCCCCATCTCTCTCTTTCACATTCCTCCTCCAACACCGTGAACTCTGTAGTGATCGTCTCCTTGCTTTTTCCTGGTGTGTCTCCTCCCTGAGTACTAACTGGAGCTGTGGAGGCACGTGGGCTTCCCTGGGGAGGTTTTCTGTGGAGGGCACATTCTGTAGAGAGGTCCTGAAACACGCCTCACACTAGGGAGAGGAGAGGGAGCCGGGAGCCAGAGAGCAATGCAGCCAGAAGAGGGATCGTCACAAGAACAGCTGTCAGCAGAGGTGAGGAGTCCTCTTAGTACTCAAAGCTCCCAAAAGAGGTTTTAGCTCTGCAACTTCTTCTGTGCTAAAGGACATGGAAAAGGGCGGGATGAGTGGCCCACACCAGTCCACCAAACCACCCATGATCCTTTCCATAAAGGGTAGGGCTTGACATGGTAGGGAGGGTTTAACAGGCTTACTCAGTTACGATGAAAGCCGAGGGAGGCACAGTGCCCTGGTCCCTTGGAACATAGAAGTGGGGGTTCTAGTGGGAGCCAAGGGAGGCTGCTAGGCGGCAGGACTGCATGGCAAACAGAGAAAGAATTGTGCAAAGAGGGCCATGTGAAATAGGAGCTGGTGCCACTGGGCAAAGAACAGACTATGTAGTGACCATAAAGAAAGGCCCTCTGACTTTCACGACTGCTAAGATGCTGGCAGGGGTGCTCCCCATCCTGACAGGCCCCTGTGGCTGGCCGTACTTTACCAGACCAGATTAGAGGATGCCAGTTCACAAAATGCCAAACATTGGTGATTGATGTACAAAGAACAGAAATGTCTGTCATAACTGCAGTAATGGGACTCTGGGTCTCAGGGCCAAGGCTCAGAAAGACACCTATGCAAACGGAACGAGAGACCAGGGCTAGTCAGTGGGCTATGGTCTGGGCCCTTGCTTTGCTGAAGGGTGTGGCTTTCTGGTGACTGAGAAGGTGGATTCCTATAGCCGCACAGTCTGCACATCTGGTGCTCACCAGACTATCCATCAACTGTCATTGTTAATAGTCTTCTTGAAATTAAGGCTAACCTGCCAACAACATGCCCTACCATAATGTGAGGCAGTGGCCAGGAGACGTCACCCCTGAATGAGAAGACAGTCTGTGAAGAATGGCACGGCACCTGCAGGGCTTCCTCTTCGGGAAACCAGGTTGCCCAGGGACCATGGTGGGACATGTGCAGAATCCACAGTGGGACCTGCTGGGAATAGAAGGCAATGGCTTGCACACACGTTTCGGGGGCGGGGTAGGGTACAGAAGAGCTGGAGTGAGAAAGAATGTAACTGCTCATGCTGCTCCTGCAGCTCAGACTGACTAAGAGCCACCTGACCCTCAGGATTTCATCCAGTTGTCCCCCGCCCACACAGCCAGGCCCCCCATGTGGGGCGGCACAGTGCGAGTGAGCCTGCACGATGACTTGCCCTGTTCCCACACAGCAGTGTACCTTTGAGACTCCCCATAATATCACATAGACTTGCTTTCCTGTTTTCAAAACTTGCTTGATATTCCACCCTGCAGATGTACTGTAATCTACTTACCCATGTCCTATGGTCATTATCTAGAATATTTTGCTTTTGATTTTTCTATAGCACTTAAAATTTTTTTTTCACCAGGCATTCAGTATTATACTGCTGATATACTTTACTAATAAGTTTTTGAAATTTAACTCTTTTAAAATGTATGTAATATTCAGTCATAGCTTTGCTAATTAAACTCACCCTTTCTAAGATTTTTACTTAATTTTTTAATTAAGAAAAGCCTTGTAACTGAGAGGCAGAGATGGGTGGGTGGGTGGGGTGTGATGGGGTGAAAATGGAGACAACTGTACTTGAACTACAATTTAAAAAAAAAAAAGATAAATAAATAAAATGGCTACTCAAAGGAAAACCAGCAAAAAAGAAAGGCTTTGTAACAGGAGAGTACAAAAGATAGTATCATGAGCAGTACTGTGTCCACTGAAAAGGTTTAATAAATGTTTGCTTCACATCTTTCTTAAAAGAAATATATTAGGCTTTTCTAAAAGTCATCTGTCTTCCCTCAGACAGGTTTTTATGTTTTCTAACCTGATAATTATGAATAAAGAGTGCTTTGGGGAGTTTTTTTGGAATTTTTTTTTTTATGAAGTGCTCTTGTTCATGTCACTCCACCCTTGTTTTTTTGAGATGTGTTCATGTTCATCTTTTTTCCATTTTTATCTTTTTAAAGCTAATGAAAATGACATTGATGTCAGCCCTCAGGGGCCGACAGGGTAGATTCTGATTCTGCCAGAGGAAAGTGAAGTCATTACCATGTTGAGTAGAAGGTCCTCTTCTTTCTCCTGGATCCCCAAGCAGGTCATTTGGGGATCATTGGATTGTCTCAGTCTGTTCCGATGACCTTTCATTCAGTTTTTAGTGAGTGTATTTTAGTTGATGTGGTATGAAATAATATAGACTGCCTGATCTTGTGGCTTTTTGAAAGGTTGTTTTTTTTTAACCTACAAATTAGTCATTTTGGAAGAAGTGGAAATAGGAGGCACGTCTTCCTTCCAGCTGCTCTGTATTCTAAAAGACTGCAGTGTCTCGAGAGGAGGAACGCCAACTCTGTTCACCAGTGACTTCCACGTAGACCATTGTTTTAGGTTGTGCTTTTCTGAAATATGGAGATCGACAGAAACAGGTTTCTCCTGTTTATCATAGACTTAGGAAACCATGTAGGTGACTAAACGAGAGTTGTGTCCTTTTGTACTTTCTGGGTCTAGTCAAAGTACAAGAATCCTTTGCCATTAAACACCTGTGATTCAAACTGATTCAGTGAACCCTAGAATAGAGTAGATTTGGGTAAAATTTGGGATTAATCTGTCACTACCCAGACTCTTGCTATTCAAGATTCAGGCACCAAGTGGTCCAGTGAGGTCCACATGTGCAGTATCCAGACTCAGGGTCAGAAGATGCAAGGGATTCTTGCCTGGCCGTGGAATATTCCTGTACCCACAGTCAAGCAGCCAGAGCAGCCCCTGTCATTGTCGATGCACCGTAGTTCTCAGAAAGATTTTGTTTACATTGACCTAGAATGTGCGTCCCTGGATTAAATTTTCCCCCTTGCTTGTAGTTCTTTCAGGTGTCACCCAGAATATGCCTGCTTGCTTTCTCATGACCTTACTTTTCTCAGCCCTGTACTGAGGCTTCCATTTTGAGGGCTTCTCTCCTGGAAATTGGCCTAGGGTTCTTCTGATGGGGCCTGGCTGGCATTGCAGTTCTGGGTAGCCATTGGTTGCCCCAGCTCTGGGATTCTGGGAGTTGCTGCTCACTGGAAACCAACAAGTTTCAGTCCTTTAAAAGCTGGGGACGATTTCTGAGTCCTCTTGCCCCAAAGCCTCTTACCTCCCTGCCTCTGCCTTTCCACCTGGCCTTGAGCCTGGCTTGGCCTGCCAGACTGAACTCCGTAGCCCATAGCAGCCTCCTTTTGGTTCCCACTGTGCCCTTCATCCCAGCCAGCCTTCAGAAGCTATTTGTCTATGAGAGGATGGAAACAATTATGTGAAATTCTCCTTTATATTGAGATAGCATAGAAACTCAGGCCCAGGACCCCAAGGACACCAGAAGGAATGCTGGACCGTAAAAATGACACCACCCTTTTACTTTCTACTCGTAAATGCAGAAGTAGCTGATTTTATCTCTCATTTAACTGCCTGCTTAAGCTACTCGCCTGAATGTACATTGGATCAAGGTTTGACCACTATTTGCCCTTCTTAGGGTGGCAATTGTGAGCAGTCTGCCAGCCTCCCCCTACAGCCCAGGTGCAAAGTAGTTATCAGGCAAAGCAGATGAAAAAGTAATTCACCTGAACGCTGAATGGGAAAATCCACAAGCCCACCTTTTCAAAAGCACCTCCTTTTCCTGCAAGCCCACTTTGCCGCCCCCAGCTTATAAAAGCAGACCAAGCAGCCCTTGGCTAGGTGGCTCTGTTGGAGCATCATCCCCAGTCAGGGCGCAGATGGGAGGCAACCAATCGATGTTTTCCTCTCACATCAATGTTTCTCTCTCCCTTCTCTAAAATCAATAAACATATCTCTGTGTGAGGATTAATAAAATTTTTAAAAAATCAAACAGAGTCAGGCCCCAATGCAATTCAGAGGACCTTTTCCCTCTGTGCTGCCTCCCTTGTGTTCAGGCATAAGCTTAATAGAATCTGTCTGGAGATTTCTTGGGGGTTACCTTTTGCTTTCTATCTTGGGGAACCCAAGAACCCCAGTGCCAGTAACAATATCATTTTATGTGTACCTTCTATAGAATATTGAGGTTGAATAAATACATTTGACCCCTGCATATAAGTGGACCCACACAACTGAAGCCCGTGTTCAAGGATCAACTGTAAATCCATTTCAGCGTGGTTAATGTAGTTGGAAAGTTCTGCATTGTTTTTTTGTAAGCATGGAAAACTAGGGTTGGTTGATAGGGAATATACTGATTTATTTAATTCAAAGATACATTTTTTTGAGTAACATTTGAAAATCACACATCGGTACCCACCTGCATTATAGAATTTTTAAAAAATACTATTTTGTTACTGTTTGTTTAACGGAACATCTCTGTAGTAATATGCCCAGTAACAGATGAATATTGGTTAGGTTGGGGTAAGACTGGCAGTAGAGCTTGTTCTTGGTTAACATCCTTCTTTTTAAAAATCTATTTTATTTTAGCTTGGAGAAAAACTGGGCAACTTCATGCAAGCACAGAAAGTAATTTGAGGTGCCGGATATGGAAGGTGTACAGCTTACTGAGCACAGCTGTAGAGGCCGCAAAGGCTGCTGCTTTTCTCTTCATTTCCAAAGCGGTCTTTGATATTTAAAAGATAATTTTTGAATTATGAAAATATTTTTCATATAGTAATTAAACATTTCTGTCTTTAGTCCATGTTCTTTTCTAACAAAAGCCTGCCTCTCCAGTGTCTGTGAAAGGAGAACAAGAGACTGGTGACGTTAATCTCCACTCTGTGAATCAGTGTCAGTTCTGAGAAAGATACCCTTGTCATCTAGAAGACCGACCAAGATTCTTAGCTGCATGAGGGCTTTGAGAATAAGAACTGATTCGAGAAAATGTGAAGTATGCACAGACAGGCCCTGGCTTATTAGGCATTTCTTCATCTTTCAGAGAAATGTAGACAAATTTAATTCAGTAGTTGGACTAGGTTATGATGGACTAGGAACTAGCTCTCTGGATTCTCAAAGGTTTATATGAGGTCAGTGATTATAGTATGATTTTAGAAAATGTTCTTTTGTTGGAAATCATTGCTTTTAAGTGTTAATATAGTTTGAGGTTTCTTTTGTTTTAAGGTAAGTTTGTGCTTTTCAGGAAGTTTGTAGTGTATAATGGTAAAAGAAAGTGAAACAAAAAAAGCTCATCTTCATTTGAGTGCTGATACTGCATTTCAGCATTTCATTTTTTGTACTTAGAAGTTAAGTGTGGTAGGTCAGCTACAAGAGATTGCAAACTAGACGTTTTTACAGTGATTTAAATAATAATATTAGAGCGTAAATGGCTTTCATGATGTTCTTCGGCCCCAAATCTGGCCACAATTCAGAATTACCTGAGAAGGGATTTTAACAGTTACGGGGTCTTGTATTTTATACTTGGAGGTTTGGATCTTTACAGACTTATGTTTAATCAGGAATGTCTTGGAGTTCCAGCCCAGATGGAGGTGTGGGTGGAAAACTCTTCACTTCTTCACACAACCAAAAGGAGGATAACAACCAATCTAAAATTAATAAACAACCAGAAGCTCCAGAAAATTAAACTGCAAGGAACTCTGAAAACCAAGGAATTAAAGAAAAAAATCAACCAGAATAACTAGACTGGTGTGCCAAGACCAAGAAATGTGGCCCAAACAAAGAACAGAGCAAAACTTCAGAAAGAGATCTAAGCGAAGAGAAGATAGGCGACATATCTGATGAAGAATTTAAAGACCTGGTAATCAAAATGCTCACAGATCTGATTGATGTTGGTTGAAAAATGAAAAAACAAATGAAAGATGCCCAAAATGAAATAAAGCAAAATATTCAGGGAACTAACAGTAACAGGAAGGAAGAAACCAGGACTCAAAGCAACTATTTGAAACAAAAGGAAGAAATAAACATCCAACCAGGACAGAATGAAGAAATAAGAATTCAAAAAAGTGAAGAGGGACTTACAAACCTCTGGGACAACTTGGAACATTCCAATATCTGAATTATAGGGGTGCCAGAAGGAAGAACAACAGCAAGAAATTGAAAACTTATTTGAACAAATAATGAAGGAAAACTTCCTCAATCTGGCAAAAGAATTATACTTTCAGGAAGCCCAGAGAGTCCCAAAGAAGTCGGACCCAAAGAGGAACAAACCAAGGCACATCATTAAGTTACCCAAGATTAAATATAATGAGAGAATCTTAAAAGCAGCAAGAGAAAAGGAGGACAGTAACCTACAAAGGAGTTCCCATTAGACTGTCAGCTGATTTCTCAAAAGAAACCTTACAGGCAAGAAGGGACTGGAAAGAAGTATTCCAAGTCATGAAAGGCAAGGACCTACATCCAAGATTACTCTATCCAGCAAAGCTATCATTTAGAATGGAAGGGCAGATAAAGTGCTTCCCAGATAAGGTCAAGTTCAAGGAGTTCATCATCACCAAGCCCTTATTATATGAAATGTTAAAGGGACTTATACCTAAGAAAAAGAAGATCAAAACTATGAACAGTAAAATGACAAGAAATTCACAACTATCAACAAATGAACCTAAAAGAAAAGAAAAAACAACGAAAACAAAAACTAAGCAAACAACTAGAACAGGAACAGAATCAGAGAAATGGACATCACATGGAGGGAGTTAAGTGGGGAGAAGGAAGGAGGAATGGGGGGAAAGGTACAGGGAAGAAGCAGCATAATTGGTAGGCACAAAATAGGTGGAGAGGGTTGAAAAATGGTATAGGAAACAGAAGAACTTTATATGTGCAACCCATGGACATGAACTAAGGGGGGGAATGCTGGAGAGTTGAGCAGAGTGGAGGCGGGCTAAAAGGGGGAAAATTGGGAAAACTAACAGCATAATCAATAAAAAGTACTTTGAAAAAAGGAATGTCTGCTGTATGTGTGTGTGATGCAGGTGTTTATGGTGAACGTTTATGCACATGTGTGTACATGTGCTACCAGCCCCATGTGTTGACATGCCAACAAATCATCCCCACCTACTTTCCCACAGGTATCTCTGTTTGGTGGGAAGTGAAAGCTGTGTTGAACTTTGTCTTCCTGTGAGCTGGGGTCACAGGACTAGGGCCTCTGAGCTTGAGTGCAGGGCCCTTGGAAATGAGATCTTCCAAAAGAATGTGATTTCCCAGCCTCGTGAGTCCTTGTGGGTGGGAAGAAGTAAGCACTGGCCTGAGCCCCAGCTCTCCTCGACAGGATATGCCTTCCTGGGCTCCACTAGAGACTAGATTTGCTCAGAGAGCTGGGTTAGGCATCAATGGAAGTTTTCTTTCAAAGAATGAAAGGGAGTGTTTTGGGTGCTTTATTATTATATTTAGTTAAACTTAATGCGTTTAAACTTAATGCGTTTATTTATTTTGGTAAGTTGGTGGGGTGGGTTGTGTGTTTCTTGCCCGGTACCACTCAGATTCCAAAGTTGGAGAAACACTCTTCCCAGTAAATGACATTGGCATTCAGGTGTCCTTAGGTTTGGTTTTATTCTGCTTTTAAAAACAAAGAACCCAAGCCTAAGGAAGATTGTGTAGCTGTGAGGGCTCCAATGCGGTCTCTTGTGTGTTCTCTTACAAGTATGTGTTTTTTCTATATCTCAGACTCCTGATGCCCCCAGGCCTGTCCTTATGGTTCCTTGTAGGCACCCCTTATCTAGTTGTTTAGTGAGTCAACAAAGACCTGAGGAGTCTTCTTCCTATTTTATTATATTGGTAAATTATTAATTCCTGATATTTTGAAATGGTTTTGACATCAGGCCACACTCATTCCTTGTCATCAAATGTCGGTGCAGATCACTCTGCTCATTTTACTTGTGTGGCCAATTGCACCCACCCAGAGCCCTCTCCTCAGACCCAAGGGGAGGCAGAGGGTTGTGAACGTGGAGGTGTCTAGGCTGCTGGCCCGGTTGACTGCTCTGTTGTTACGTCTTAAAGTTGGCATGGGACCCAGTCCTGAGTCCTCGTGACTTCACTTCTGTGCTTCACTCTGACAGCATGAGGATAATGAGCAAATGCTAGCTTATATCGGAACAGGTTCATAAAGTCGTGTTCTAAAAGAACACAGAACCCTACATCACTGATCCTCTGATGCGTGTTAAAATGTGTCACTTGATCCTGGTTTTGCTAACAATGAAAAGGAAACCGGAAGTATAGGCAGCAGTAACCATATTGCACTTTTTATATTTAAAAGCTTGCTAGTAGCTAAGAACCTACTTTCAATTTACACAGAGAAATTCTATTGCTTCACAAATGGAAGGAAAAGTGTTCTCTTCCTATTTTGTTTCTTAGTATCAGAGATTGAGCTTTGTCAGCAGTGAGCGGAGACCAGATGGCCAAGCACGCCTGTCCAGTTAAAGACAGACAATCTAGGCATTCAAGGAAACAAACAAAAGCAAAACACTATCAGAAGTTTACTGAAAATTCTTGGAAGTTAAGATTCTAGCCCCAGAGTATAAAATTGATCGTTATAAAGTATTTTTTAATGTTAAACATGATTTTCCAAAGGTTTCTGAGACTTCAGGCCAGTGGTGTACTCTCACTTGGGAGGTGCAGGACAGATGGAGCACGTGCTAGCCACTACAGTGTCCTGGGGAAGTGTTCTCTGCTCACAGTTGTTTTATTGTTTTCTCTCCGTGTGGACGAAACAGCCAGACCAAATCCATTTGGAATGCCTGGGATAGTGCCACCGTATGTCTCCCCCCAGATGCTCAACATTCCACAGACCTCTCTGCAAGCCAAGCCCGTGGTAAGGCCTTTCCTTTCCTTCTGCAGCTAGTCTGCCCTGCCTTGAGGGACAGCTGGCCTTAACAGCTGCATATGCATCAAATCTTAATGAACACTAAAATAATGTCCTAAGCTCTTGAATTGATGTGTGAAGCTGGTGCCAGTGTTGGTTGCATTGAAACTTAGCCAAGACCAAGGGTGCAGTTGGGAGCCAGGTCCTATAGACAGCTTGTGCACGAGTGAAACCTGTGCCCTCTGCCCTCTGTTTCAGGCTCCACAGGGGCCCAGCCCAGGTGCTCCGGGTCAGGGTCCACACCCATACAGCCTCGCTGAGCCGGCCCTCACTTTGGAAACAAGTGGAAAGAATCTGACTGAGCAGAACAACTACAGTAACATTCCTCATGAAGGAAAACATACTCCACTGTATGAAAGGTCCTCCCCGATCAACCCAGCTCCAAGCAGCAGCCCCAATCACATGGACTCAGCCTACTTTCCTGGTTCTTCTACGTCATCATCCTCAGACAACGATGAAGGCAGTGGAGGAGCTGCAAAGTGAGTGGTGGGTTTCTTATGTAGCTTGTTCTGCGGGAAGCCACCTTCAGCTGGCTAGCTGGCTGGCCGTCCATGGCACTGAGTGTTGTGCTCAGAGTTGCGGTTTGTTGCAGGTAGGTAAGGGTCACTTTGTGCCAGGACTGGGGCTCCTCAGGCATGAAGAGAGAGGCCATTAGACATTTCCTGGGGCTTCCTGGGCTGAAAGTCTGCTCTGCCAGTCTCTGTGGCCTTGGCCCATTCCTCTACTGGTGTGGAGTTTTAGGAAATTTGGTCTATGTGAACACCACACGTGGTGAAGTTGTCTGGTCGCGTGCTGCTAGCCATGGTGCTCTCTGCGACATCTCCTGCTATTTTTCCCTGACCTCCATCCCAGGAAGCATTTTAAGATGCCTGTGGCTTTCAGTCTCTCAGCTCCTGGACCAGTGGGAACTCTGAATTTCCTTTGCCTTTTTTTTTTCCTCCCGAGTTTAACAACTCAGGACTATTCTTTAAATTACACTATTCACCCAACCAAAACCCTAGAAAGCTGCCAGACCCAGGCTGGAGTTGTCCCAAAAAGGAGTATTTAAAAAAAAAATTTTTTTTAAGATTTTATTTATTTACTTTTAGAGAGAGGGGAAGGGAGGGAGAAAGAAAGGGAGAGAAAAGTTCCCTCCCCCATGCTCCCACCTGGGAACCTGGCCCTGACTGGGAATTGAACCTGCAACCTTTAGGTTTGCAGGCTGACACTTAGTCCACTGAGCCACACCAGCCAGGGCAGAAAGGAGTGTTTTAAATGTGTGCCCCTAAAGTCAATGAATTTTCAAGTACTTAATTTGTTAAAATCTGATTGAGGAAGTCTTAAATAAATGCACAATCCTCCTCCTCCCTTTAAAATACCTTATGTGTCTTAGAAACCTGATTTAAATAAAAGAAAAAAGGAAAAGAAAGAGTCTTTATATCTGCAGCTCCTTTTCCTAGGTTTGAGCTCTAGTTAACGGGGCAGATGCCCAGGGGTAGTTAGTACGACCTTGAATTTCTGTTGTGAGAAATCTGAGACAGTTTCCATTCTTCCTGCAAGTTCTTACTGGATGTGTCACCCGACGCTGGATATTTTTCCTCTTTTGTCCTCTTTTACTCCTGTAAAATGGACACTAATGTCTGCTGACCTCAAGTGGCAGTTACCAAGGAGTTTGCTAACATCTGGAGATTGTGAGATGTCTGGAGCAGAGAAACAAACTTCATAAACTCTTACTCACCACATGTACAATCCTAAAATCCTAAAATGGAGTCAAGTCATAGCATTCAAAATTTTAAGTTAACCTTTTGGAAAGAAAATATATTTAAGACCTACTGAGTAAGGATTTCTGGGCTGGGGTTCACATCCATTCCCAGCTCTGAAACACAGGTAGACACGAAGCAGAAGTATGTGCTCCGTGGCTGAGCGTCTGTGCTGAGGAGCATGGAAGCCAGCAGAGAGGCCTGGCTTAGGGAGTTTTGGTTGTAGCCTCGTTCTTCAGGTAGAGAATCAGAGATGATGTAAGTTGTCAACCTAATTTGGCAAACTGCCCTGTTAGGATGTTAGTTGAACTTAGGGTAAGATTGTTTGGAGAGCTCCTCCATTCTCCGGTGTGGATTCAGCTCCACTCTGTTCTGGAAGGTTCTGATCAACATTGCCTTCCCTGGAACTGTCCTCCTTTCCCACTTCTGAGCTCTGTCACTCGTCCACACTCACTGCGCTTTCTAGAGGAGCCTCTGGGAGGTGGACTTGGTATAGGGTCTGAGACGATGCCTCACCTTCCTTGTGATATGAAATGTGGTGAAGCAGGTAGAGCACATCCACTACTAGGAATTGAAAGATTGGATCAAGTTGTGTGGCTTAGCAATGTCTTAATTTCTTTGAATCTGCTTCTCCATTTATTTAAACAATTGAGAAACAGAACAGTTAAAACTGAGAGAAAGGAGAGAGGAAGGGAAGAAGAAATAGGTATGTGTGCCTGACCTTCAGGGTCGTAAACCAGGCAGGGTAGGACCTGGTATCAGCCCTGGTCATAGGCATCTTTAGCTTGTAGCAAGATGCCAAGAGAAGGGTGGTATTCTTGATTTCAGGGTGAGGATTCCAGTGTGTGGAATGAGTTGTGTGTGTGCCGTTGAGGCCATGCATAGGGTAGAGGGTTCCTCTCCTAGTTCAAAACCCAGTGAGACATAAGTCAGATTTAGATGTGAATGAGGACCCCTGGACTTACATGTGCTCTGAGGGTGGTCTTGAGGGGAAGAAATCATCCATCCATTCAGCCAAACAGCATTTTAGCATTTGTGTGTACCAGTGAGCATGCTGGCGGGCAGTACAGACAAGTACTGTGGTGCAGGCAATCTGTCTGCAAAGAGGTGAACAGTGATGAGTGTATGAGGAAAACACCAGGTTAAGAGGGAATGGAGGCGGGAGCACTTCTCTGAGAGGTGAGATTTGAGCTGTGGCAGCAGAGACAGAGCTGGACAGATACAGGGTGTAAGAGGGGGTGGCCTGACCAGTAGGCGGTCTAGCGAGGTAGAGGCTAGGTGGTGAGGAGTTTGATCTCTATTCTCAGTGTGATGTGAAACATCCACAGTGTTTACTTAGAATGGCTGATCTTGGTGTCATTGTCCTTGGGACTGACAGGTGTCTGGGTGACTGGACCCTTTAGCTGGGACATTACTCCACAATCGGACTCCAGTACCTCTCATAATAGCTTCTACAGGTTGACTATAGAAATGTTTGTAATTGCTGTACTTATGACCTTGATTTGTGCAACAGCAGGGAAGGGAGTCTGCCACCACTCCGGCTGGGTATGTCCCTCTCTGTCACTTTATCACCGCCATCATTCTTCCCTGTTCGATTCCCTCAGGCATTTGCACTTATTCCACTGTGTTTTACATGGGTGGATGAAAAAGACCAGAATGTGTAGAGTCCACAAAATAAGTGACAGTGTTTCCCCAACAGAAATCTGTAATTTTTCTTAAAGCATGGTGCTGATGGGTGTTGGGACTGTTAGAGAATAAAAGATAACTGTCTGTCCCCACCATAAAAAAGCTTCCTGCAGATTAAAAAGCTAAGTGTTTTGAATGACAAAGAATATAAACATGCATTTCACAGAGGTAACACGGGTGGTCAATAAAATATGAAATGATGTTCTCAATCACAAAGTCAAAGGAATGCAACTTAAAACATATCTTTTTTAACCTATGAAATTGTCAGACATTTGTTTTTAAAGATAAGTTCAGTGGGGCAAATGGGTAGAGTTGGTGGGACACGAGGTCTTGACTCGCCTGGCAAGTCTTCGGCATTTGTGGTGTCTGAGGGCCCCAGGCACCCCCCAGAATGTTAGCACCATTTGAGTTGAAAGGTAGGTGTGGGGATGCGTTGCAGCCACGTTGGCAAGAGCAGAGACATGCCCCAACCCCAAAGGATGTTCTTATGTCGGAGGAAGTAAATGCTGAGGCGCCCTGTGGAGTATCTGGTGTTCTTATGTGGAAGGAAGTGCATGCTGAGGTATCCTGTGGATTACCTGGGTATAAAAGTGCCTCCAGACTGGTCTTCGGGCTCAAGCAGTCGCACCTGCACTGTGGGTGTACATACATATACAAATGCATGCACACAGGTATGTGTGTATGCTGGGCAAGTCCTGTCCTATATCTGTCTCACCCCCTTTTTTAATACCTAACCTAGGAGTTCAGCCTCTGCAGCTGGGAGTGTTCAGGTGTTTTTCCCACCACACTGCTGGAATGGACATCCTGGGTGGTTAGTGTCTTGAAGTGGACACATGTCCCTGGACACTTTACAGGTCTGTCGGACAAGGAGTCTTGGGCTGTGAGAGGTCCCCTGTATGCAGGTGGGTGAGTTGGGTGGCCCACCAGGACTGAGATGAGCTGCATGGGTGCCACTAGAGTTATCCTGAGTGTCCCTTCACTTCTGCAAAATCGCAGCCTCCTGCTATTGTGGTGGCTCTGCGTCTGTTAGAAGACTATGCGGTGCCTGGGCAGTTATTCCAGACCCATGACCATTATTTTGAAGCAAGTAAGAAAGAAGGGCTGCTTTCTAACTGTATAATTTTTTCTCCTGTTCTTTTTCCTAGAGTATAATCAACATGCACTTGCTCTATTTTTGCCAGTGTTTCTGTTTTTCTTCTTTTCCTGCCTTTGTCAAATCTTTGTAATCCTCTTTTGGTTAGATTAAAAATTACAATTGAATCCTTGTGGAGATGTTTATTTTATTGGCTTTTAGAGTCATTGGCTTTTAGAATTTGAATTTGATCTGAGTTGGTAATTCAAAGATTTTAGTTCTTTGATCTCTTTTCTAATTAATATCTTAATACCAAGTTACAGAATTGAAACATTAAAAAAAATACAATATAGGAATTCCCCCATAATTCCACATTAGAGATAAAACTGTTTTTGAAAGATTGGCGAATATTCAGACATCTTTATTTTTTGCTGCATAACTAACATGGTTTTTACAATAATGGGATCTTAGGAATAACAATGTGCCTTTTTTCTTCTCTGCCTTTTCCATACTCTACAGTGTAAGCATATATTCTGATTTGTGTCTAGGTGTAACTGAGTATGCACACTGACTGTCACGTAAGTGTTTTTGCATGTCATTACTGACATTTCTAAATGGATATTTAAAAGTCCTATTAGGAAACAAGACAGACTTAAATTTTCTCCACTTTGTGGACTTAATTTGTATAGAATTGTTCCGTTTTCTTGTACAGTTACGTACACATTCATAGTACGGTGTTGTGTCAAGGGGGTATCTGTGGTGTCAGCTTTGTAGGCCCCCACATGACTTCTATGGGACTAGGTCTGGGCTGTTAACAGTCACTTGCAGTCCCCAGAGGACTGTAGACCCATCTGTCAGGGCCCAGTCCTCCTAATGTCTCCTGGCTGGTCCTGCCAGGCCCCGTTGCCACTTGTGCTGTGTGACTTGGAGCTCACTGGACCCAGTGTGTCCAGCATGTGGGGAGGCCACTGGGTTGTTGATGAGTTAAATCAGCTGATGAGTAACCACACTAAGTAATGGTTATTATTATTTAAAAAATTACTGGGTGAAATAAAAAGCCAGATTATTTTTTAAGTAGCACTTGTTATTTATTCTAATTTTTAAAAAATTTTTCAATTACAGTTGACATGCTAATATATTAGTTTCAGGTGTACAACATAGTGGTTAGGCATTTATATAATTTATGAAGTGATCATCCTGATAAGTCTAGTACCCATCTGACACTACAGTTATTCTATCTAAAGAATTTCATTCATTGCCTTTGATCTGGTGTCCAAGGAAATAGACTTCTGATGCATCTTTTTTCCTTCAAGTGATATTGGTGTTTTTCTTCTACTTTGAGTCTTCTCAGGCTCCCATTCCAGAGAAACCATGCAATTCATAAAGAATTTTATTTTCACTTTCCTAGGATACCCTGTTCCAGACAGGCTAATTAAATACACTGCAGGTTTTTTCTTTAAGATTGTTACACTGTTGTGCCAGACAAATACTGACTTTACATTTATATTTTGACTTTTTAACGCAAGACAAAGTTTCTAACATCTCATGAAAATGAATCTGAATTACTTGTGTTAGTAAAAATTAGTAATCATCTGTGCACTGTGTTTTTGTTCTAGCTGTCCACTGACCCGTGTAGGCACTTTATGTTCATTTCCTCTGACTTAGTTGGGTAGCTCTGAGCCCTCCCTGGTGGGCAGGAAAGGGGCGGCTCCGTGGCCTGCATGGCACAGAGTCCTAACAAGCTTTGGAGAAAAGCCCTGTCTGAATGCTGTGTAGGAAATCATTCAGAACTAGGACTTTCTCTGTACTGACTTTTTATGAAAGAACCTCAGTGTGTGGCATTAGCTTCATCCAGAGCCCAAGGAGACTATACCTACACGGAGGCTCAGATTTTTGTGCTCTGTAGTAGGAGCCACTGGGTCCATCCGTCAGAACTCTGGTGGGGCCAGGGGCCCTGTGGAATGAGAACAGCTGATGGGGAGCAGACAGAAAGGAAAAATGTGCATACTTGCTGGAAGTCATCTTCACTCAGTCAGACCATGTCTGTGACCTTACGCACACATACTAGATACTGCTGCTGTGGATTTGCTCTTCTACCAGTCTTTCCTGTGGTTTTGTTCTTGTGGTGCTCTTCGCCTTCGCTCTTTCTTTCCTATTGACAAGTCGGGCAGCTGTGGTCAGCACTGTCTTCCTTTTCTGCACCCATTGCAGCAGAGACAGGAGTGAGAAATCACTGTGATGGGTCAGACACTTTTACATTGGGTGTAAATGCACACCAGTCCATTTCCATCCTGGCGTCACTGACCTGCTGACTAGAAAAATGTGCAGGAGAGAGAATCCAGTGGTTAGGGCAGTTGCTGTCTTTAACCTACTCTAGTGCAGAAAAAGCCCCAAGTGTCCTGGAGTGAGATGAGGCCTCGCAGTTCATCTCTGAAAGCCCACAGATTCCAGTGGTGTGGTGCTGGCCTTGCTGCTGCCACTGTTCCTGGACTGTGAGAATCGTTTCTGTTGATTGCCTGCTGCATCAAGTGTGTCTATAAGCCCCCGCCCTGAGTCTGGCTTTCTGTGTAACAGCATGTGATGATGTCTGAGGTGATGGGTCGGACTCTCAGTCCAGTCAGTGTCGCTGTAGCTGTGAAGGGGTTCCTTCTCTCTGATCCTGAGTTTTATCAGCAGAGAGTTATGCTTTGGGGTGCACAGGAGAATTCAACAGAGAGGCCATGGTGACTTTCTGCCTGGGCCCCCCAACCGGGCCCAGATCTCAGCAGGCTCCCCAGGGCATGGCCAGTGAAACTTCGTATCTATGTGTAAGTGGTTCCAGGTGTGATTGTGAGGTGTGAGTAGTCATGTGGAATGAATTGTTATGTAGAAATAGTCTGAAATCTCTAATTCATTTGTTCTTCAAGGCAAGGCATTTGTTTTCATATTCACAATTTTGTTTAAGTTGTGAAGTAATATAACTATCCTATTGAAATACTCTGGGTTTTAAAAAATTGGCTAGTGTCAAGATACTTTTCATGCAGAATCTTAGGTTTTATAGTATAATTATTAGAAGGTCATATGAGTATTTTGATTATGGTAATATTTTATTTTTAGCTTGTGATAATCTATAATATAGAACAAAACTAAGATTTATAAATGTAAGTTCTGTGTGATCTTAGGGGACACACACTTTCTGCTCTAGTAGCAGGGCACCCACCCTACCCCACCCCCCCACACACACTGCTCTCTGTGTTTGCTGATCGACAGTGGGGCTGATAAATAAGGTTGTCACATTTGCGAGCTGCAAATTTAATGAGTATTCCTTTGTTGTGCTTTATGTCACATAAAAGAGATGTCTTCTTTGCCTTATGTCTTTAGGCTATGGTTATGTGATTTATTCACATAGCAGTTGGGTACTTCCTTGATGATGGCTATATGAAGTCTTATCTTCACAGAGTGTATAATTAGTTATAAAAACAGATAATAATTACAAACAGTGATGAAGGTGATACATGCCATGAAGGAAATGGCAATGGGAATAGCAGGGATGGGAAGAGGGGATGATCAAAGAAGCCTGCACTGAGATGACATTGTAGCCAAGGACCTTCAAGATGAGGTGTCACATATAAAAACTTCAGTCTTCCATGAAGAGGGAGGGGTAATTAAACAGAGTATGGAAGGTACTTGTAATCCTTATACCTGACCAAGAATTTGCATCCAGAACATATAATGACTTCCTATAAGTCTGTAAGAAGTATCAGGTACAAAATGTGCAGAATATTTGAACAGACGTGCCACCAAAAATGTCACCTATGGGGAGGTGCTTATCTTTATTGTTACCAGAGAAGTGCACGTCAGACCTGCTGAGGTTCAATGCCTTCCCTCTCAAAGGTTAACATGAGAGTGAAAGTACTAAGTTTGTCAAGGAAGGGCCTGGGTCTCCTGCAGGGCTATAGACCCCACCTCGGGGCTCTCCCATGTGCATGATGGGATGTGTACAGTGATGAGTCTGAACCAGCGTGTGCGCCAAAAACCACTGGACATGAAAAGTACACGATTGCATCATTCCGTTTATATGACGTTCAAAGCCAGATGAAGGTGTCGTTGCTGTCAGAAGTCAGAATACCTGTTGTCCTTGAGGAAGGAAGTCACTGGAGTAGATCCAGGAGGGGCTGCATCCCTGGTTGCTCACATGGCATATTCATTTCCTGGGCACTTAATAAGTTGTTCACTTGTAACTGGTGTATTTTTTTATTATATTTAAGTCTTTAAAATTATAAGTAATAGATTGTTATATCTATTTCTCTATAAAGTCTATAAGTATCCAAGTAATTTGTTCTGTAATTTCACTGAATAAATGTTACTGACCTTTTTATGAAAAAGTGCATGAGCAGCTCTATTTATACCACATTCTAGATCATTTCAGAGCTACTAGCCTTTCCTCTTCATTTCTTGGAAGACTCACTGTGGTTGTGTGTGTGTGATAAGGTTGTCCACCCTCTGTTCCCCTATTTTACAGGCCATGACACACTTAAATCACATAACAGGTTTACTGATTCGTGTCCTGACTGGTAAATGATTAGTGAATAATTGACTGAGATCCATTTCCTGAACCTCTTACCTCCCCCCCTGCCAATAGTAGCCACTCTTCTTTTTGGTTTCATTTATCTATCTATCTGTCTATCTATCCATCTATCCATCCTAACCTGAGGACATGCTAGTTGACTTTAGAAAGCAGGGAAGGGGAGGAGAGAAACACCAATGTGAGAGAGAAATAACGACCAGGTGCCCCCTGTACAAGCCTCAGCCCAGGCCGAGCCTGCAACCTGGCCATGTGCCTGACGGGAGTCGAACCACAGCTTCTGTTTGATGGGGCAACGCTCCGAACAACTGAGCTGCTCCGGCCAGGGCTCTTCTCTTTGATTTAAACTGAACTGATTACTTTGCTCTTGGAATACTTGTGTTTATTTTGATTTGTCCTTTTCATCACTAGTGTTTCCTTTAGTTTTGTAAAACTAGTTTGAGATTGTACATGTGAATAGCAGACTTGGACAGAGCAGTGGTTTCTCAGAATCTTCATTGGAGACTGGGAGCCTGGATATGGGGTGACTGGGCAGCTGGCTGCTCCCATTTTGTGTGGAGGCACCTCCTGTGTCTCATCCTGGTGTCCCCAATCCATGATTGGGGTCAAGGAGCTAGAACAAGGCTCTAAGATACCACAGCACGGGGCACAGTCCTTGGTTTAAGATGGGACAGGCATCTTACCTCTCCCTTCAGCTTTTTTTAAATAATAGAACTAAAATGAAGTCAGTTGGAACATAGAAGGATTAGTGGGTCTTAAATGTGACAGGGTCCCCACCTGTCACATGGGTCAGTTAGAAAGGCGAGCCAGTGAAAAGCTGTCTATGCTGGCATGCCTGTGTCCAGCACTGGTTTTAGAATACACTTTTGGCTTAGAGCCTTGCAAGGGAGGGACAGGTAATGAGTGGGTGCCTGGAGCTGTCCTGGTTGTCCCCACAGTGGCATTGTACTCCTCTGTGCTGAGGGCTGCCGCTCAGGCTCTAGGCCACTGCTGCCGCTAGAATGGTGCTCTTCACAAAGCTTGCCCACATGAATAAACTTTCTCTTTCATTGTGGCCTGTGACGAACAAATGAACAAAGACTCTATGAAATGCTATCATTTACACCACATTTACTGCATTCTGTTCTGTTGCATTTTGGTATTTAAAAATGCCAGTTAAACCAACTAAATTGTTTTCCTAATGGGTCACAAGTCACGGGTTTTTTTAATGCTGATTAAAATACCTTATTCTGGCATTTTAGATACGCTGTAATCTTCCCCATCTCTTTTCTTTACCCTTTTTTTTACTACCTTGCCTAATAAAGTTGTTCCCTAAATAAGATTCAGTAAACTCCCTGTTCTCTGACCTCACAAACCCATGCTCTCTCCTCAAGCCTTCCCATGAATAGGCTGGAACTCCCTGTGTTGCCACTTGGCACAGAATACCTTATGTTTATTTATAAATTATGAGTAACATGTGATTCGGATAATATTTAACATTCTACTGCCTGATAATTGTCAATTAAATGGGATTTTTTTTTTATCTTGTTTCTCCAAGACAACTGCGTTCCTTAAAGGGAAGGCTACATTTGTGTCTTCTATACCTTGTGCTAGCTTATCCTAGACCATCGTTAAGCTGAGTGGTCGGCATGGGCGAGGCGGTTCATGTGTCCTCTTCCACAGCGAGTAGTTATCACCTGTCCATCGGAAGTGGGCAGAAAGTGCTCCCGTGTAGGGTTCTCTGGAGTTGGTTTGTTGGGGAGGCAAGATAAGTAACGCACAAAGGTGTCCTTGAGTCTATAGCACAGGCCCTTATCGTCGTGTGTGTGTGTGTGTGTGTGTGTGTGTGTGTGTGTGTGAGAGAGAGAGAGAGAAGTGGCTGACACAAACAGTAATCATGTGTATTTTATGTTCAGCCATATCAGTGGGAACAAAATTGCCTGGGAGAAGACAGGAAGCCATTCGGAGCCTCAAGCACGGGGAGACCCAGGAGACCAAACAAAGGTAGTAGGTCTACACCTTTTATCCTCTCGAGTCCTGACTGTTTCACCATGAGGTGTTAGGGATTGTTTGAAAGTAGAACATTCTCTCTCTTTTTAAGCATGTGGTGGATAATACAGACATGGGCAGGGAGTGGGGGAATCACAGTCATGGAGGGTCAGGGCAAGGAGGGATCCCAGGGGTGGGTGGGTGCCCAGTGGAAATCCAACCCTGTCTGCTGGCTGTGTAGTCTCGTCATGCACTTAGAGCCTTCCAGAGCCTTATGTCTTGTAGAGTCTGTGTAGGATGTGAAATAAAAATGAAATAAACCCCATTACATTTCTGCTTTTACCTGTTAATAGTGATTCATAGAAGTATCTTTGTAACTGAAAAGCCACACCTATACCTACAGCTGATCACTTAGATAACAGGATCTCTGGCTGGAAGAAGCTCATTTATATACAAGGTGACAAATTATCAGAAATCCATTTAAAACTCTGAAATGCTGTCACTGTTGAATGATTATCCTATAAGTAACCTTCATGGATGCCTACTGTTTGCAAAGCACCTTCCAGTGGTTTATGTACATATTCTGTAAAATAGGGAATATAGAAAACACTCGTGAATAATCCACGAGTTACTCTTCTTAAGACTGATTTTGGCGCCTTGTGATTTAAGGAATAAATTAAGCACTTAAATACATACCATTGTAAAGAATACATTTTTTTTTCATAGCAGAAAAATGTATATCTAGAGTGGCACAAAATCAAACAATAAGCAGTATTATTTCCAACATTTATTGTGAGAAAGATAGAAGTAGTTTATTATGCAAATAATTGCTGTTGGTAAAAAATCAGACTTTGTTAAAGTTCATAAAGAGAAAACTAAGGGTGCCCTCTGCCTTCCTTTCCCTTAGTCCGACTGCCCTACTCTTGTTCCTGTTTATGTACATACATTCCTTACTTTGGTCTGTTACAGAATGGGTATTTTTTACCTAATGATAATACCAAGCACAGATTTCTGGGTCAGTATATGTAGATATGACTCATCATTTTTAATGAAATTAGTTTGCTTCTTTGCTTTAATTTTTCATAAACACTTTCGTGTGTGTAATCAATTTGGGGCCTTATAACGACCCAAGAGAATGCCTGAGTTTGGGCTTTTGTTTATCCTTTAGAGACCAGCTGTGGTGGTAAAGAGCAGAGCTGAGTCAGGCTGAGATTGAGTCCTAGTTCCACAAGTTATTGGCCGTACAACCATGGCCAAGTGACATGCCCTCCCTGAGCATTAGTTTCCTAACCTGTAGGGAGGACATGCCTGCTTGGTGTTAGGCAGGGTCTCCGAGGAAAGTGTAAACACAGGGATTGGCCACCAGGGATTAGCAAGCACAGAAAGCCATTGTCAACCCACAGGGTGCCCAGGGACGAGCCATGGGTGGGGGTACCCAGCAGCATCTGCAGTCCTCCAGGCTCCCACTCCTCAACACAGGCAGATGGGTATCTGCTCATTAGTCCCTCTGTCCAGGCATGGGTGGGTCGTTGCTCCCTTGTCCTCGGTGGTGAAGGTGTTCATCGTGTCTTTCTGGACAGGACTGCGTCATGGGTGAACTGCCAGCATGACATGAGCCCACTTTCCCCTCTCACCCGTTGCTCTGTAGGCGGAAGGTTCGTCCACTGCCTCTTCAGGCAGCCAGCTTGCTGAAGGAAAGGGAAGCCAGATCGGCACTGTCCAGCCAATTCCGTGCCTCCTGTCCATGCCCACGAGGAACCACATGGACATCACCACCCCACCTCTGCCCCCTGTCGCGCCCGAGGTGCTGAGAGTAGCCGAGCACCGTCACAAGAAGGGGCTGATGTACCCATACATCTTCCATGTCCTGACGAAGGTATGTGCAGTGGTCACTCCTGGGGTATGGCTCCTTGCTTTAGGAACTGTTTTTCTATCTTCTAAATTATTTGAAACAAAGTTTATTTTCCCCTTTATAAACTTTGAGAAAAATGATGAAAATTTATACTTGGAAGTACAATAAAAGAACTTGGAAAAGTTTCATTTTCCCCTTCAGTGTAGTATAAAATATATTTTAAACTTCTGATTAGTGACAGCACATTATTTTCTGATTTGTAATTTTATTCTCTTTATTTTTATTTTTTTAAAGATGGGATGTCAACTTTATTTTTTTTAAGGTTTTATTTATTTATATTTAGAGAGGGGAAGGGAAGGAGAAAGAGAGGGAGAGAAACATCAATGTGTGGTTGCCTCTCGTGCACACCCTACTGGGGACCTGGGCCGCAACCCAGGCATGTGCCTTGACTGGGAATCGAACCAGTGATCCTTTGGTTCACAAGCCCGTGTTCAATCCACTGAGCCACACCAACCAAGGTTATTCTGTTTATTTTTAATTCAAAGTTTCCTACACCACATTTGTGCCATAATGTCAAGTTTAATTCCAATGTCGTATATGGTTATCTGTCCCAGAAATGCCCCCTTGTGGGTGGCTGAGAGTGCTTTGTGTATTTTGACTTGTTCCTCTGCCTCATTGAGTACGATTTTTATAGCACTAAGAGCAAAAAGTGGAATACAGGAGTTGTAACATATAGTCAGAAAATGCAACTTATCTCTTTATGCAGCGTAATAATTTCATATTACTATTCTTATTAAATATATACCTAATAGTTATACAGTGTGGCATGAGTTGGTTTTAAATCTTGGTGTCTTGAATGGATCTATGTGTATTTAAACTTCTTCAGTAATTTGTAGTCTTTTAGCACAAAGTCAGTGTCTAACAGGTTGCCCTAGTGGCCAGGTTTCTCATGCAGAATTGGTTTATTGCTGGGTGTGCTTTTGATATGTCCTCATCAGCATCTATCCCACCTTATATAATCAGACTTTTTTCTTTCTATTTTCTGCAATCCATTTGTGGTTTGTAGAAGGGAGGCAATGAATGCAAAAGTCACTCCTGTTTCACAGCACTCCGACCCCAGCTGGACTTCGACCACTAACTGATTTGAGCATTGCTTACTTTTATAAATTAAAAGACATGAGAATATTTGGACCAGTGCTATTTACTCAACTCCTTTATTTTTAAATTGTAATTTCCTCCAACTTTCATCTGTTATTTAATATGGATATGCATGTACGGTATCACTTTTGAAATTATGATTGTAAGGTAAACATTTTATTTTTCAGGTTCAACGTAAATTGTAAGGGTAAGTGAAAAGTTACTGTTGCTGGAAAAGGATTTTGCTAAGTTTAAAGGGGCAAGGTTTTTGGAAGATTGCGCCCTTTCCCCATGGGGTGTTAGGGATGTAAAGTCCCTGGGTCCCAGCTATTCCTGCCCTGCCACGCTGGTGGGTATGCCTGGGGCAGTCTGTTTGATCAGTATGAGTGTACACACTGCTTGTCCTCTTCATTACTCACTGATTTCAAGGGCAAATTTTGATAAAATGACTGTGGTTAAGAAAAGTAAACTTGTCTGTCTCTTCAGATTTTAAAATATCACCTAAAATTTTTCAGTGTGTTAGGGAAAAGTTAGACTTGTGAGACCTACTGCTTCCTGTGAGCTAAGCACTTCTGGTATCAAATTGTCCATACGGAGACTTTTGCCCTGGGGTGAGGCTTCATGGAAATGTAGAGAGTTACCAAATCCTCATGTATTAAAGGAGTAAATATTCTCCAGATGAGAGTGTTAACCATACAGTGCTACTAGAGTATGAAGGCACTGAGGATAAGGGGAGAGACCAATTTTGAAATTAAATTTGTGTGAAAGAGACAGCAAATGTTATGAAATTATTATTAAAAGAGTATATACGAGGTCTGTCCAGGTGTCCAGCCATGAAATATGAAAAATAGAGACATTTTTTTGAAGAAGATACAAGAGACATTGTACATAGGACAATGACACCTCGGTCCCCTTCAAAGTAGGCACCTTGGGACCTCACACAGTTCTCCCAATCACCATCAGCTGCCCCATCATATTTTCCTGAATCTCCTCCACAGTCTGAAATCTCTTCCCTTTCAAAGATTACTTTAGTTTTGGGAAAATCTGCAGGTCACAGGGCACCAAATCTGGACTATAGTGGGGCTGAGTCACGTGGGTGATTTGATGTTTTACAAAAAAACTCTGCACGAGACGTGATTCATGTGCAGGCATGTTGTCACCATGAAGCTGCCAATCATCGGTTGCCCATAGTTACAGCCTTCTGAGTCATCTGAATAGTTTCCGTGGAGAAATGTTCAAGCTTAACTCGAAGTTTGATGTAGATTCGTTGCTCTACTTGCTCACTCATTTTGAATGTGATGGCCACACAGTGCACATGCTCACTCAGTGGTGTCTGCCACCTCACTGACTAGTGCAGTGAAGTCGTTGTGCACTCACGCACAGTCCACTCTCCATGGCTGCCAGGGTACATGGATGTCGCACACACTGTTCTTCTGTTAACAGTGGCTGGACTTGTCCTGGACAAATCTCGTATGAATAAACTGCATAGACATTGAAGGTCATAAATATATTTTTATGTTATAAATATATGTAAATAAAATTTTTTTTTTAATTTTCAGGGTTTTTTTTGTTGTTTTTTTTTAAATATTTTATTTATTTATTTTTAGAGGGAAGGGAAGGGGAGAGAGAAGCATCAATGTGTGGTTGTGTCTCACGTGCCCCCTACTAGGGACCTGGCCCACAACCTAAGCATGTGCCCTGACTGGGAATTGAACCAGTGACCTTTGGTTCACAGGCCTGTGCTCAGCCCACTGAGCTATACCAGCCAGGGCTAAATAAAATTTCTTGTAAAATCTCTTGAGATGTACCTTGATACCATAAAATATCCAAGACGGACCAGAATTTTTGTGGTTGGTCAGTCGCAGTATGCAGTTGTCCTGGAGGCATGGTCCTGTACCATAAGGAAGCCCCTGCCGTGCTGGCCTCGGACAGTGAACAGAACAGGACGCCTTTTGTTGTTTGCCAGCTGCCAGGCCCTCCCATTCAGTGAGATGTCTTTTGAGTACCTGCTGCATTAGGGTGGAAGCTTGATAAATGCCAAAAACTTGACAGTTAAATAACACGTAAGATAGTACTCTTGGCTAGATTATTTTGTATGTGGTAGTTTTTTATGGAAGAGGAAAAAAATGACCATTTTATATTTAGAATACTAGTCTTGTGGATTTCATATAGGTCATTAAAAACTATGAATTGCATTACATATGACCATCTTGAATCATAAATAAAATTTTCAGGTTCTTAGTATTTTCTGTTCTACTTGTTACCTGATGTTATCTGTGTGGGTTATTTCAAAGACTTTGGGATTATCTATGTGGTTCCTTTTGTTCTTGGTTTCAGATTGAAAATAAAACCTTGTAGATTTTATTTTGACTCTTTGAGCATATGTTTTGACTACAACCTATAAATGAGCTCTTCCTAAACATCTTGATGTAGGCAAGTTGTTAAGTAATTGATTTGGGATAGAATTGCAATGTCATTAACTGGAGATAATACAGTATATTTCTTTGAGTTTATTGTAAATTCAACATGAAAAATGTGCAATATTATTCTGCTTTCTTCCATGCAAAGGGTGAAATCAAAATTGCTGTTTCTATTGAAGATGAAGCCAGCAAAGACCTGCCTCCCGCCGCCCTGCTCTATAGGCCAGTTCGTCAGTATGTTTACGGAGTCCTGTTTAGCTTGGCAGAAAGCAGAAAGAAAACTGAGAGACTTGCTTTTAGAAAGAACAGACTTCCACCAGAATGTATGTACTGTAAAATCCATTGTTTGTTTTCCTCAGTTCCTCATAACCTCATGTGCATTTTCTAAAGCCTTAGGAGGATCGTGACTGAGATCACCCTGAGTGCCCCCACATAAAGAAGGTGGGCTTCATCTGGGCTCTTAGGGAAGGAGGACAGCAATGGGCTTTTCCCCCCCAGTAATGGTGATTGTTCAGTAAAGTGATAAAGCTGCAGGTTTACGCTTCAAACTGATCCGCGGACGGTTCTGATGAGCATTGTCCTGCTGTGGTTAGCACGTCCCAGGCAGTGTCTGCTCTCCAGAAGTCAGTGTTCCTGGGAAGTTCCACCAGCTGTCCACTCACTACCTCTGTGTGGCTGGTGTGTTGCTGCACACAGCTTGATGCCACCAGGGCACAGGTGTGTAATGTTTTCCCTCAGAGATCCTGGCCAGTTGTCTCTGGGGGTGGAGGGAGAAGTGGCAAGACAAGAAGTACTGTTCACCTGTTGGCAAGCATGGGGTCAAAGCAGTGTTTGTCTTCCAGTAAGCCATTGTAATGTTTTGGGGAAACTGCCTTTCTATTTTAGGTAAGTTTGTATACTGGTATAGGGAATACACAAGTGACTGTATATTTAGTAGGACATACAGAAAAGTTTCCCAAAACCTAGTCTGAAATAAGAATGTTGTGAACCATGGTAGCTGTAGATTACTATCTCATCCTCTTAACTGAGGATGTGTAGGGAAAGGTCACCTGCACGGGGTAAGTCACTGTAGGCTTGGGAGACAGGTGAAGGTGACCAGCTCAGGGACAAATGTACAAGTGGGACTTACCTTTGTCATTGTAAACCACAGAGATTCTAGCGATGCTAAAAACTCAGTTTCATAGATTCTTAACTTTTCTGATGCTATAACGAAATCGTGATTTGACAAGCCTGTAAAATGAAGCATCTTCCTGTCACTACCCTTGCTTGAGGACAGCTGTACTGAGCGTGGTGCTGAGCTATTTGAGTGTCTGTGGCTGCAGAAGGCAGTGCCACTCCTGAAGGGCCTCCTGTAGCTCATGCTTCTGCCTAGACCAGGGCCAGAGATTCTGTATAAACACTGAGTTTTGCTAACGGGCTCTCATTTTAGACGCCCGATATGTTCCTGATGTACATGCTCTCACTTTTTTCTCCCTTCATGTGATTCATTTGCTCAGAAAAGATGGACCTTTCTAACTTAGCAGAAGGTTGGTTGCTCAGTTTTTGGTGTTGCTTCCCCCCTGTCCCCGCCAGCCTACCGTGGCTCCACAGCTCTGACTGCCCTTTGGTTCTCTGCTGGCCCTGAGTGGCTGAGCCCTGTGGCCTGCTTGGTTTTCTGCTGGGGACCACATGTGCTGAAGGGTCCAGCGCAGCCCCCTTCCTGCCATGTCCTCAGCACCATACCACCATTTTGGCTTTCATGGTGGAAGGCTATTCCTTTTTTTTTTTTTTTTTTTAATTTACATGTTCCAGAAACGTAGTTCTTTATGCAGCAGACTCCTCAGGAGTTTTCAGTGACCACAACCTGGGATTCCCTTGGATGAATGCCAATATGATTCACCTTAGCTGTGTTCGCAGCAATCTGAAGTTTTAAAACACTGGGTATGCACAGCTAGTAACACGCAACATACTTACTTCCTCCTCATCAGTTATTTTGTACCTGGTGTTACAGGTGTGTTACTGGCCTGGGAGAAGCTGTCCTGTTAGCATACATTAGGGGAAGCACAGGGCAGGGGTGGGTGTTCACTGAATGGACCGCCATCCTCTAAGCATAAGCGGGAGAGAGGCAGAGCATGGTGAAGGGCTGAATGCAGACCACACAACAGGCCCAGCACTATCTCACAGAGAAATGCCAGGTCAGCTTGCTGGTGGCAGGCCGGCCCTAGCTGGGACTGGAGAGCATGGGAGTGGGAAGAAGGGAGAAGGATGGTAAGGTTGGGATGACTGAGATGGACGGGCTCTGTGAGGCTCTGGATTGGGTGGGAGAGGCACAGGAAAATAACAAAGGAAAGGGAAAGGAAGGCACAGGAGTATTCCCGATCATACTTGACAGAGGTGAGTGGAAGAGATCTTGGTCTCAAGACTACTCAGCAGGTGTCACTCTTTCCTTTCCTTCCTGCTTCCATGTCCCACCCAACTCCTCTGACTTGTTTTTAAGCTCAGGATATGGAGTTGCTGTTATTGCTGTTACTTTTGGCCTGCGGGGGATATTGAGTGAGGAAAGAAAGATGAGTTTATCAGACAGAATAGAAATCTGGGGGAGAGAGTGATGTTAGGGTTAGGTAGGAAGGAGGGTGGGGGTGGAGTCTGTACTTGGGCCACCTTTCCTGTGCGGTCAAGAACTAGAGCGAAGATATGTCACTCTACTATCTCCTAGTGAAGATATGTCTGGTTTGGTTTGGAAAAGGGAGCCAGGTGTTACAAGGAAAAGGGACTGGACTTAGGGGTGACACTGGAATGAGGTGCTCCTTCCTCAGGGAAGACAGCCAAGGCTATAACTGGCCAAGTTAGTTTAACATTTAATACTTCTTAAATAGCAAGTAGGGTATATGTCTGTAATGGCTGTGTATCCCTCTTTTGGAGGAGTGTACAGCCAGTAATAAAAAAGTGAATGAATTACCTGATGAAGATACAAGGCTTGTTGGCATGGAAACCCAAAGTATAGGGTGCAGAGGATGACGCTCGAGTGTGAGTGGACGTGTAGTCGCTGAGGGTCTGTGAAGTGTCTGCACTGCACACATTGCAGTCTCTTCTGCTCAGGTGGCTTATGAATGTAGGTTTTGACTTTTCTATAGGTAGGGAAGAGCCATTGAAGGTTGGATGAGTGATATTTCTGTTTTGAAGATGGGTTGAGTAGGGACTGGCTGAATTGATAACACCTTGAAATGGGAAAGGACGAGTGATTCAGATGCCCATTGCCTAGACAAAGCTGAATTAGCCCCTGGGACTTAAAAGTTTTCTGGAGAAAAGTTGTATTAAAGTGCTATTACAAATAAAAATTTACCTCTGGATAGAAAGATGTGTAAATTTGACCTTGGGATTTGCAAGTTGAGACACCTTAGTTAGCTCTATAATTTTGGAGACAGTCAGAAGGGGCTTTAAAATCTTGGTCTTTTGGTGGAGCTGATAAAAGTGAACTTTCTTCATGCATTAGCTGTTAAAAAGGTGGAAACAGCCTGCAGGAAGGGCTTGTATGTAATAACACATGTCCACTGATTATCTCACTAGCTCAAACACCACGTCTCCACAGGGTTGACTTTGGCCTTGGAGTCTTCAACGCTCCCAACTTGCTCACACCAAACCTGTGCACTCTGAGACCTTACGTCCCTATGAGTAGTGCATTAAGATTACTTTCTGGGCCCTTCGCTGGATTCCAGCTGGCTCTAAACACTGGTTCTGAAGATGCCGCAGCTTTAGGTGTCCATGCCTGGAATCCCTAAGTGACGCACATTTTATATTATTAAGGGGATATGTTGTAGCTTCTTGATGCTCTGGATAAGATGGGAGAATGACAGTGTCTCGTCTTACTGAAAAGAGGTTGACCTTGAATGGTTTCTTGGGAGGTCTTGGTTGACAAGATTTGAAAGATGAATCTGTTGAAATTCTGTTTTACCTGTGGTCATTCTTAGACCATGTGTAGATGAAATAAAGTCAGTGACACAGATTTATAAACCAAACAAAAGAATACTCTGTAGGTCTTAGGACAGATTTGTTCCTCAAATACCCACTAGCTTTGCCGTCCACTTTGGTGGTCTGGTAACCAAAACCACCCTTGTGGGTTCCAGTGAATTTGCCTACTCAGGTGGGTGACGCAGCCACTTTTGAATGTGAGGGTTTGCCTCTAACACAGATTCAGAGTGCTGCCTAGCAGATGCATGCTCCTGGTGTGGTCACTGTGACAGTCAGAAGTTCCCTAAGAGGGCTTTGTTATCAGGAAGAGCTAGTCAAAACGTGTGTTAAGTCTAAAGGGTTGTTTTAAAATATCTAACTCTCACTAGATTTAATACATCTACCCATTAGTATATATTGGTCATAATCTATAATGAGTTTTTGTGTGATTTATCAATATTTCATTTTAAAGTCATTATATGGTTAAAGTAGGATATCTATAATCAGGTCCTTAAAAAATTAATAGCCTTTAAAAATTCTATCAAAGTACGTGCTGGCAGTTTATTTTCTGTTGCTCTCTGTCTACCCCTAGGTTCTATGAGTTTGCTTTTAAGAAATATTTCAGAATATATGTTTGTGATGGCAGTATGAGTTGTGGAATTCCATGTCCCACCGGTGGGGTCACCCAAGAACGACTGACCCCTCTCAGGCAGATTTGCCCAGATGTGCTGGGTGGTGGCAGTGGCAGTGGCAGTGGCAGCTGCTTTGGCAGGAAGTGGGATCAGGGTACTTTTTCTATAGCTGCTAGAGTAAAGGCTGGGTCTGGAGACAGGCATCTGGTCTCAGCCAGCCCTGGTCTTGTGTGTGAAATCCAGATGAGGTAGCTGCTTCTAAGACATAATCCTACCCTGGAGGTAGCTCTGGATTTGGCTGCCTTAGTACCTGTTCTTCCTGGGGGCACCGCTTAGCCACTGGGCACTGGGTTTTTCTCATGTGCTCCCCAAGGGTGGACAGGAGGGACAAGAAGAAAAGGCTCAGGTTCTAAAGACAGCAGGACAATGATTTGCCTCAGCTATAGTTGAAGAGTTAAAAATCCAGGGAGTCAAGCTCAGTGATTTGCACATCTTAAAATTACTGTCCTCTTAATAAAACTGGCCTTGTTTTTCTACAACAAGCCACCTCAGTACGTCCAAATTAGGTAAGTCAGAGGAACAAGCTTGCAGGCAGTATATGCACGTAAGTCACAAACATATGAGATGAGGTTATGGAAATAGGGGGCAAGTTTACGTGCTGTGAGCACTGTTGTTATACAAGGTTTTTCTGTATTTATTCTCTACTTACTAAGCTATTAAGAAAAGCCAAAAGGAGCATTGGTTTTTCCTGGTCCAGTTCGCTTTGAAAATTTTGTTTGTGCCAAATGATTGGGACTGATTGTAAAGATGATTAAATCTGCTCACTGTGTGTTCTATTTCAGAGCAGAATGCTTCAGTATGACTGATATTGGTATACTGGTTCAATATACATGGGAATCAGTTGTCATAGACATTTTCCCCATGATTTTATGAAGACTGCTCGTATATGTGTCAATCTGCATTCCTTCATTCTACAGAGCTCTCTTAGGAGTAGCATGAGCTCACGGCCTCTTCCTCTCAGAACTTGGAGCAGCTAAGCTCCAGAGACATGGGAAGGCAGCCTGGCTCAGAAGTCACCCTTGGGTTAATATTTACGTCACAGATCCTCAAACTTGAGATTACAGTACACGAAGAATGTTGTTAATGGGGAAAGTGAAGAACAGAATAGCATTTACGATGTATCTAGAATACCATGTTCTTCCCTGTGCCCTATGGCCTACTGAACATGGATCTTTCTGTGGACAGAGAGCTGCCCCAGCTTCAGACATAAAAAGGTTTAAGGGAAAAATTCAGTCTGTTACCACTGAGAATCATGGAGGGTGTGTGCACAGAGGTGTTGTCAGTATAAGGAGTTGGAGAGCCGGCGGCATCCCCACCTGCACAGGGACTCGGGGAAGTTACCTGGCGGTTTTCCTGTTACAAGAAGAAAGGTGCCGAGCCGTCATTGCAGCAATGTTCCTGCTTCTCTGTTTCTGCCCAATATGGAGGAACTGCAGTTTTGTCGTTTTTTCTTTGTGTGATGTGGCTGTTTTTTGTACAGCCCCAGGAAAGCTCAGCAAGTAAAAGATAACTCTTCCCCAAATACACACATGCATGTGCAGACGCACCAGCTGCACACAGGCACAGACCAAAGGTTGTTTGCCACAGAATTTGAAGTCGTATATCTCCGTTTTCCCCTGACTCGTAATCATGCTGGGTGCATGCCGCAGCTGCCACTCCTTAGCCCCCAGCAGGCACCGGTGTTGCTCACACTGTCTTGGCACTGAGTTCAGAGACGTGCTTCATCCCCTGGCACTGTAGGCAGATACTGTCAGTCAGCTGGAATCGGCTTACAGAATGAAGTATGTTCATTATTTCTGGTCTGGGATGGGTCCCAAAATCAGTATCATAATAGATTTCCAAGGTAGAACATGATTAATGTCTGCTGGTAAACATTGGGTTTTTACTGAGAACTTAAGTATAATAGTGTTTTATGTACTGAAATTATATTTGGAAGAGATTCTTTCTGTAAAGAAAGTGCATTATAAATTTAACCTCTGATACCAAGAAGGCTATTGCCCTGGAGTCGTTACCAAGGTAAGGAAGATGACCTAACTTTGTTTTTTAGAAACAGCCTACTTCTTGCAGTTGTCAGTTTTCCTGTCAGTAGAAAAGACAAGATGAATGTTTGTTGGTGACACGGGGTTTTTCACGGCCAGTGGCTGGATCAGCCAACTAGTCCGCTTTAACAAGGCAGCACGAACCTGCCTTTCTGAAGTGGTGCCGTCACCGAGACAGTTTCACACCACAGAGCTCTTGCCTGAGGCCCCGATGTTCTTGAAATGTGCTCGGGATGCTCTTAAAATCCAGTTGCCTCATTTGATCCAGATAATCCCTGCATACCCAGTGGTTTTTGCAGAAATGGTAAGAGCCTGGATAACTTCTTGTTAACTGGCTCCTTTGCATCTGCTTGTTTCTGTGAGCTGCAGCACAGAGATCAAGCTTTCCCTCCTGAACAGCAGTGACTCAGGAAGAGGCCAGGAGTCAGGGGGAAAGGAATTGCTATGTGTGCACCAGCCACCCCATGTTGGGGAGCTTGTAAGGCAGAGGGTGCCACATATCAACCCCAAAGTGGGATTTCCCTTGGAATCCGTTAATCTGTGAAACACTAACCTTCAATTAGTTAATCTAGTGTAATGAATCCATTGTAACCATATAACGAGGGTGTAAGGTTAACGTACCTTTGTGTTTCCTCATCAGGGTTGTGTTGCAGAGTGAGTCTCCAGCCCTTTTATTAGTGCCTGGTTCCAGGACTGAGGGTGGTGTGGCGGGGAGGCTGGCAAGGGGCCCAGGCCTCAGAATTTAAGGAAACCCTCGTTCCGACATGGGCACATTGGAGATGTGTCTCAGCCCTGGGTACCTCACCTGCCTCACCCCTATTTCAGCTCTGTCAGGTACATAGTAGGTAGTGAGTAATTATCCATTAGGTAATTGGCCAAAGGTTCCACAGCTGTTAAGTAGAGATGTGCACAGAAGATCTCCAAACATTTAGTTGTGTACAAACAGATACAGGATAAAAATAAAGCAAGCCAGAAATAGCTTCGCTTTTGAAACAAAACTTTGTGTTACTACACGTTTATTTTGTCTGATAAAGACATGTATAAGGGGAAACAAAAAAAAAAAAAGAAAACCCTGGAATTTATTTCTAAAAAATTGTGTTTGTTCTTACATATTTAAACTTCAGTCACCTTCAAACTACTGTCCATTTGATGCAATACACCTATTAAGACTTGTTTTCCACGGCTCAAAACAGTTTTTCAAATCCTCAATTTTGATGCCTTTTAGTGCTTCTGCCTTTTTTTGTTTCGCCTCTCCCACTCAGAGGTGTGGTGTGGGCAGGTGCAGTCCTAAACCACCACCCATCATGAAATAGGCAAATGGGTTGAGAAAAGTCTTCAAAAAACATTCACTGAAGCGAGACGTAGCCTCTCATCACACCAGCTGGGATACCGACATAGCTGGGTTCCTAGAACACTCTCCTCGCAGGGGGAAGCCTGTACTACAAGGGGCCCACCCTCCAGAAGATAATTCTGGTTTTTTTTGGGGGGGGTCTCCCTCTTATTTCCTAAATTTGATTTGAGCCATGCTTGTCATGAATAGTGCAGCTAGGCAACAAAAACGCTTACACGACTGAGAGGAAGTTAATACGTCTTACACCTTCACAGCTGCAGTCTCCCTTGCCCCATCTGTGCTCCTGGTGGGCACTGACTGCATGCATGTCCCTGCTAGGATTGTGCAATTCTTTAATAAGCATCAGCTGGCTGTCCTGGGTGCCATTGTGTACAGAGGTGAGTCTGTAGCCACTCCGGGCCATGTAGGATCGCAGTACACAGCTTCATGCCAGATAAATTTGGGCACACTTTGGTCCCTCAGAGCTAGTGTGGGCAGCTGTTCAAGGGCAGATTCAGGGAAGCCTCAAGTGGAACAGCCACTTGTGAGAGGTATCTCCAACCTCCACTTACCTTTGATGTAGGTAGGAACTTGGAAAATAAAGTATGAAGAGTTCTAAGCATTCTGAACTTCAGAGTGAAAATTATCCACCAAAAATTTATTTCTAGAAAAAAAGAAGACATAAAAAAAAAAGATTGCTAAAAAAATTTAGTAAAGAGAGGCAAGGTGGATTTAATAAGAATGCCTCTTGAGAAAACTCAAAGGAGACTCCTGACGTTATCATCTGAGTGTTTTAAGATTCAGGAAACTCATGCTTTGTGTGCATGTGTGTGTTTTGTAGAAGCTGTGAGAGAGCCTGGATTAAGTGGTCCTACAACTAAACAAAAAACCAATCAGTTCCTTTAAATAAATCTTTGCCACCAAAATGAAGGTGTTACTCAGAGAAAAAGAATTATGCATTTTTGCTTTTGGGGGGTGGGGGGGCATGAAAATGAACCTTGTGGAGTAACCTAATGGCTCATTTTGTAGGGCCACACTCTGCATATGGGACTTCTTCAGGATTGGTTTGGGGGGTTGGCTAGATTGTGAGTCCGAGGACAGGGTCTGCTGGATAATGAGGGCTTAATGGGTTTGTTGTGTCTGGCAATCTAATAATATTAATGAGCACAAAGATGCATGTACTTTCATATACATGTGTATCTCTGTTTTGACTTAATAGACTTTAAAATAAGCATTTTAAGTTTTCTTTTAACATTTAAACACAGATATTAAAATGTGAATGAAAGGGATTTTCCCAATGACAAAACAGTGATTCTTTTGTAAGAGGAAGATTTTCTGTAACTACCTTGACTTGCACCCCTATTCAGGCAGCTCCGGGGTGGTAGTAGGTCCCTGCAGAAGAGTTGTCCCAGCAGTTCTCTGCAGCATGTGCCTTACCTGGCTACTGGTGATCAGATGTGCTCAGCTTGCTTTCCTGTCGCTCACACACTTTGGGTAGCCAAATACCTGACTCCTGATGACCTTCCTGACCTCCGAAGAGATTGTTTAACCTTCATTCTGTGTAGACATGGAATGGAGATAGAGATGACCCAGTTAATCATTTAACTTGATCAGGATTTGGGTTCTTTGGTTTCTCAACTGCCACAAGCATTATTTTAGGGTAAAGGAGCCCCAGTGGGGTACTTGTTCCTTGGAAAGAATTTAGGTGTGGAAGGTCTCATTGGATCAAATCAGCGCCCTCCTGGCTTTTCTGTCAACCACTGGCAGCTCACTGGGCTCTGCTTTGGTTCCGATATTTATTGTTCCTTGTGAAGTGGACACCCAAGTTTTACCATTGGATTGTTAAGTCAGTTAGGTTGCTATGAAATTGTAACACACTTCACTGCAGTATGGCTTGTCTTCATTGCATTCCCCTGTCATAGGTCATAGTTTTCCTTTAACTTGTTTGGAAATTATGTGGAAGAATGCATATTTGTGTGTTTTAAGACTTAATGGTACTAATAGTGGTAAAACAACTGTGGATGCAAGTCATCGCTTTATGTTACATCAGCTTTGCTAAATAGAATTACCGTGTGCTGGCATCACCTGGGGTTGCTTAACATGGACTGTTGCTTCTGCTTCGCAGCCTTATAGGGCATTTGGGGTCTCACTGTGTGGTGATTTGCCCTTGCTAATCCTTAAACTAGAATTTAACATTTTGTTAAAAGTAAGGGATCTTTAAGGAAAGTGTCTATCAAATGCAAATTCTTTTTCAGATCTAATTAGTAGAAGCATTTATGTAGGAAAAGATTAGCTATGTGAATTGGATTTTCCATGGATTTCTGTGATAATCACATACTTCTGTGAATTATACCAATTGTTATTACTAAAACTATTAATGGATTTTTATATTAAACAAATTTGTCTAACATCTTTGATTTACTGTATTTTGCCATGTATAATGTGCACTTTTTGACCAAATTTTTGAGGGAAAAATGAGGATGCTCATTATACATGGGTAGTACTTACTCCATATCTATATAAATGCTTTTAATTCTTTTTTTTTAAGATTTTATTTATTTATTTTTAGAGAGAGGGGAAGGGAAGGAGAAAGAGAGGAAGAGGAACATCAATGTGTGGTTGTCTCTTGCACGTCCCCCACTGGGGACCCAGCCTGCAACCCAGGCATGTGCCCTGACTGGGAATCAAACCAGTGACCCTTTGGTTCACAGGCCCGTGCTTAATCCACTGAACTACACCAGCCAGGTGTTTTTAATTCTTTTATTTATGCTTATGCATTAAAAGTATAACTCTAGAAAGCAATAACGATCTGTATGCAAAATAATACTCTGGAATATGATAATAAGTTTTGTTTCTAAATATAAATAAATAAATAAATTTAAAAATTGAAAGGTTTTTTTTCCTGAAAGTTTGGACCAAAAATGTCGGTGTGCATTATACACAGCAAAATACGGTATACAGATTAGTTATGTGGGGAAATCAAGTCGTGATTTCATTGAGGATAAATTTATTGGTGGCCTGACTGAAAATATAAGAGCGCTTAAAGTGCATAGAGTAAGAAAACAAATGTCTGAGATGTGTGGACTGGTGACCAGTAGCTTGCTAACTAGAGGATACATTGTTACATGAGAGGTAACATCTTCCCGCTGTAATTACTCAAGCAGCTTGTTTTCATTAGCCTTAAACAACCTGAGATGGGCTATAAGTGGTTCTCCTCTGTTTTCCTTCCTGTAGTTTCACCAGTGATCATTAAGGAGTGGGCAGCTTATAAAGGGAAATCTCCACAAACCCCGGAACTGGTGGAAGCTCTTGCCTTCAGGGAGTGGACCTGCCCCAATCTGAAGAGGCTCTGGCTGGGGAAGGCAGTAGAGGACAAGAACCGCAGGATGAGGGCCTTCCTGGCCTGCATGAGGTCAGACACTCCAGCCATGCTCAACCCAGCCAGCGTGCCCACTCATCTCACGGTGCTGTGCTGTGTCCTACGGTAGGTGCAGCATGGCCACTCCGGTGGGTGCACGTGCAGATGCTTCTCAGAGATGTGTGTATGAAGTACGGGACAAGGGAGGTGAGGGGTTATTCTGGGTGAATTGTGTTTGTTGACATTTGTCCATATCCTCCCCCCTCCAAAATGGAATTTATTTATGAAAAATTGTGTGTTCTTACATGTTTAAACTTCAGTCACCTTCAAAGTACTCACCATTTGATGTGATACACCTATCGAGACTTTTTTCCACTGCTCTAAACAGTTTTCAATGCCTCAATTTTTTTATGCCTTTTAGTGCTGCTACCATTTTTTGTTTCACCTCTTCCATGTTGGCAAAATGTTTCCCTGTGAGGACTTTTTTCATTCAGGGAAACAAAAGAAAGTTGCTCAGGTTGAGATTGGATGAATAGGGAAGGTGAGCACAGGGTCATGCCGTTTTTGGTCAAAAACTACTGAACACTCAGCTAGGTATGGACAGGTGTGCTCGTAAATCGCCCATCATGAAATGGGCAAATGGGTTGAAAGAATCTTAAAAAATTCACTGAAGCTGAACACAGCCTCTCACAACAACGCCAGCTAGTACACTGGTACAGACCTAGTGGGGTAGCCTGTACTACAGGGGTCCTGCCCTCCAGAATAAATTCTGGGTTTTTTTAGGGTCCCCCTCTTATATTACAGAAATATAGGCCATGTAAATGCAGTGTGGCTTTGAGCTGATGCTTATAGTATGTTTATAAAATAGGTATATTTGGTGAACATGTATTTTATGTAAATATGATTTTAAATGGTTTATTTTTCAAATACTAAAGATTTTGAAGGCTATCAGGAAGGCTAGTATTATTTGCAATTGCTCTATAAGGGAAATGGGTCTCTTCTTCTCTCTTATTTGCGTAACCATATGTAGATCAGCACAGACTTATGGTAATCTGATTTATTCTAGCGTTATATAACCTGCTGCATCCTTGCTTATTCAGTTGCTCAAATTGTTCCATCTCAGGCCTTGGAGCACATTCAGTGAGTTCCTATGTTTTTTGTCCCCCTGAAGCATATTCTTGCTTTTTTGGTATCACATGATGCTTGGGTTCGTGTGTATCTTCCCTGCCCTGGAACCTGCCTTTAAGGGGCTGGCGCCTCTCCTTGGACAGAGTGATTGAAAACCCAGATCTGGGCATTGTGTGGTTCTAGGCACTCTCATCTGATGGGCCACGAATGCCTGTGTGGACGCTGTTGGGCATCAGTTTCAGTTGGCATACATACCTGAATCAGGTTTATTAGTTTTTGTTTTTGTTTTTTTAACCAGTTTCAAACTCAGGAAAAGTTTTAAGTACTATACAAAGGGCTTTTTTTTTTTAACCCCGATACTTGAGTGTGATTTTTCCATCAAAGATACTTTCCTATATAATCACAAAGATAGACATTAGAGCCAATCAACATCCATACTTTATTTCTATCTTCATTTCACAGTCCGTTTCAGACCCCCTTTTTGTGAAATCCCGTAGGTTTACAGAGGGCAGAGGCTGGTGGAGCAGCACAGCCATCCCTCTGCTCCTCATGGTCCCATCCAGGCTGTGTGTCTCCAAGTATGGTGCTGGGGCACAATCAGGAGGATGGGGCAAGGGTGGCAGGCAAATCCCTAGAATACTTACAACAGAGACCAGGAGGGGCCAGTATCTGAGCAGATGTTCGGCACGAGGGTGAAGTGAGTGTTCAGAAAAGAACAGAGGGCCTTTTATGGGGTGCAGCCCAGAAAAATATACGAAGTCCTTACCCAAGAGAACTCACATTCTTCCAAGGGGACAGACTGGGCTATGTCTTGGAAGAACCTAAATCAATAAATAAAATGAGGGGATGGAGGGCTTGAGCCCTGAGCAGGACTCAAGAGAACCAGTGGAGCCTGTTCCCAGCACCCAAGGAGCACAGCCAGGGTCCAGCTCCTCCTCTGTGTGGCAGAGACAGACGGCATTATTCCCCAGGAGATGCAGGGACCTGCTTCTGCCCCATCTCCCAGCTCTCGGCTCCCGCACTTCTAAAAGGCAGTGAGAGGAGAGTGAGGAAAGGGGAACTGCAGATGTCCTCATACCACCATAGTACGAAACTTGAGGCCCTAGAAGTCAGGGAAAAGAATGTCCAGAGAAAGCTGAGTGGGGTCAGAGGGGCTGACAGCACTGTCAGTGCACAGCTAGTAGTGTGGACATACGAGATAACCAAGGGAGTAAGTGTTAGCTCCTTCTGGGGGCACCTTATTGTTTATGCTGTTTAAGCTGTGTGTTTATGTAGCTGCATATCTTTATGTGCATGTCGTACTCTTCTTGCATCCAGAAAGGTTTTCCCAGGACTCAGAGTGAGGAAGAAATAAGTGCTAACTTTGTAAAAATGTAGTAGGAAGCCAAATGGAGGAAATAGCAGGTATTCTAACCAAAAAGACTACTTGTTGCTGCAGCTAAACTGAGTGCTGGGAGTCCTTGCTGCCAGGAAAACCAGGAAAGCTCTTTAGAATTCTAACCAACCTGCCCTCAAGACAGTTTTTATTCTGATTCATAATCTTTAAAGGAGTATCTCACTAAGGACTGGGGAGTCGAGGGATTAGTATTTCATAGGTTTGAGATGAGAGGCAAAGAGTTGTGGGAAGGGATGGTGGGGATGGCTACATAACGCTGTGTGTGCTTAACGTCACTGCCCTGTCCACCTAAAAGTGGTTAAAACGGTAAATTTTATCACAACTTTTACTTATTTTTTGTAGGATCTATTTATGTATTTATTAAATATATTTTATTGATTATGCTATTACCGTTGTCCCATTTCCCCCCCTTTATTCCCCTCCACCCTGTGCAGCCCCTCCCACCCCCATTTCCCCCCTTTAGTTCATGTCCATGGGTCGTATATATAAGTTCTTTGGCTTTTCCATTTCCTATACTATTCTTAACCTCCCCCTGTCTATTTTCTACCTACCATTTATGCTACTTAATTCTCTGTACCTTTTCCCCCATTCTCCTCTCTCCCTGTCTCCACTGATAAACCTCCATGTGATCTCCATTTCTGTGATTCTGTTCCTGTTCTAGTTGCTCGCTTAGTTATTTTTTTTTTAGGTCCATGTGTTGATAGTTGTGGTTTATCATCATTTTCCTGTTTATATTTTTTATCATCTTTTTTCTTAGGTAAGTCTCTTTAACATTTCATATAATAAAGGTTTGGTGATGATGAAATCCTTGAACTTGACCTTATCTGGGAAGCACTTTATCTGCCCTTCCATTCTAAATCAAAGCTTTGCTGGATAGAGTCATCTTGGATGTAGTTCCTTGTCTTCATGACTTGGAATACTTCTTTCCAAACCCTTCTAGTCTGCAAGTTTTCTTTTGAGAAATCAGCTGATAGTCTTATGGGAACTCCTTTGTAGGTAACTGTCTCCTTTTCTCTTGCTGCTTTTAAGATTCTCTCCTTATCTTTCATCTTGGGTAATGTAATTATGATGTGCCTTGGTGTGTTCCTCCTTGGGTCCAACTTCTTTGGGACTCTCTGAGCTTCCTGGACTCCCTGGAAGTCTATTTCCTTTGCCAGATTAGGGAAGTTCTCCATTATTTTTTCAAATAAGTTTTTGATTCCTTTCTGTTCCTCTTCTCCTTCTGGCACCCCTATGATTCGGATATTAGAACGTTTAAAGACATCCTGGAGATTCCTAAGCCTCTCCTCGTTTTTTCGAATTCTTGTTTCTCCATTGTGTTCTGGTTGAATGTTTCTTTCTTTCTTCTGGTCCACACCATTGATTTGAGTCCCGTTTTTCTTCCCATCACTGTTGGTTCCCTGTACATTTTTCTTCATTTCCCTTATTGTATCCTTCATTTGTTCAT
>VMDR010003119.1:0-22263 GCA_007922815.1 Macrotus californicus | reverse complement strand
GTCCTGATTACCAGTGTTTTGAACTGTGCATCTGATAGGTTGGCTATCTTTTTCACTTAGCTGTATTTTCTCTGGAGCTTTGATCTCTTCTTTCATTTGGGCCATTTTTTTTGTATTGGTGCACCTGTTATGTAGTAAGGGGTGGAGCCTTAGGTGTTCACCAGGGAGGGACAGCCACGTCGCTGTGTTGTGACGCTGTCTGTGGGGGAGGGGTCCACTTGCTTCGCTCTCTGCTGGTTTTCAGTCACTTCCCCCGCTACCCACAATCAAATTGGGCCCTTCTGGTGCTGATTCCTGGGTGGGTGGGCTTGTGTACATTCTAGGACCCTGTGGGTCTCTCCAACGAGCTCTCCTGTGAGGCTGGGAGTTTCTCCCTTTGCCGCCGCCACAACCTCCACAGGTGTTTTCAGTCAGAGGTTTGAGGCTTTATTTCCCCTCGCTGGGACCCTGGGTTATGGGGTCTGTCTTCCTCCCCAGTTGTTCTGGTTTATCCGCATGTGAGTGTGGGATCACCCAGTCCACCAGCCGCTGCCTTGCCCACCCCGGTCTGCCAGCCGCCACCTGGCTGCCCGTCTCTGCCCCTCCTACCAGTCTGGATGAATGTTCTTTAATTTTTGGTTGTTGGGCTTCCATACAGTTCTATTTTCTGTCAGTTCTGGGTTTTTTTGTTTTTAAATTTGTTGTCCTTCTTTTGGTTGTGCGAGGAGGCACAGTGTGTCCACCTACACCTCCATCTTGGCTGGAAGTCTTATCACAACTTTTTTAAAAAAGTAGAAGGGATGCATAGCATGGACATTTAGGCAAAGAACATTGTATATTGAGTACAGTCTTTTCTGCAGTAGTTTTTTTCAGACCAAAAGGGGGGGCTTTCTCCATATTTGCTAGTTTTTGCATCGAGCCCTGATTAAAACTCAGTAAGACCATTGTATTTAAGATTTGTGGCACACAAACTGTTACAAAGGATGTTATTTTGTCATTGCAAATATTGACAATTTAATGAAATAAATCTTTTACATCATTATTTTAAATACATCTGATTGGATCTAAATAACATAGAGAGTTGACATGCACTATTCATTTACTTTGAAATTCATTTCCTGCCTACTAAGGTGACAGAAGTTTACCATGAAGCATATAAGCTCTGTGCTTCCATTTCCCCATCTCTCAAATGGGACACTGATGGTTTCTACTCAGAGTTTCTATGATCATGTGAGAGCCAGTGTGTATAAATATTTTGATCAGTGCCTGGCACCTAGTCAGCACTGTTGGGATTTTTACTTAAAATACCTCTCCTAATCAGCTGGATGGAACCTCCTCCTTCGCACATTAGTTCATGTTCCTGTGGCTGAATATTAATTATTAATAAAAAGAGATAGAGATAGGGCTTTACACTAACTCTGGTTCTCATTTCTGTTGACTTAGATTTTAAGAATTTCTTCAGCAGACAGGACTGGAAAAAGCTATGTGAGGCATGTCATGCCAGAGATGACATGAATCTATCACCAAAAGTTATTTTTAGTGATCAGCTGGCAACTTGATTAGGTCATCCTCAAGTTTGCTGGATGCCAGGTCTTAGGAATTGTCGGACTTAAATGGGACTCAGGATAGGTTCTTAGTAGTTTAGTCCCTCCCACTCTCACCCCTAACACTGCCTGTGGCTGTGCCTTTGCTTAGTGCCCCAGGGGTGTCACTGGGGCCGTGTGCAGGGCAAGGTGATTAAGAGGGAAGGGGTGGCGGAAAAAAAGGTAGCGTGGATATCTGGTGGTTCTCAGGCAGATGGTACAAACTGGAAGTTGTCGATTTAGAAATTGATCTCCCATCAGCTACTCACACCAGAGTGACCCCAAGTGAGTCTATGGTCCTAGAGACTGCAGGAGCTGATTGTGAAGGCTGCAACTTCAATTCTCTTCTTGGGGTCCCTTTCCACTTCGTCCATATACATTGACTCGCCAGCTGGAGCCCCTTGTGCAGGTGGTTCACATGATACTCGCTCTTCATCAAGGGATTTCTTTCTTATTTGAAGCTAGGGTCTGCCTCCCGGTTATCATGTATGAAGTTACAATAGATAAATCATATATTTGGTACATATAACATGTTTTTAGGATTTAAACACTTCACAAGAGTGAAGTTGTATCAAAAATCACCAACCAACTGATTTGTAGTATATATAAGTTTAGAGTGCTGTTTTTAATTACTCTAAAATGATGACTGGCCCAGGTGATGATTGGCATCATCCAGTGGAAATAGAAAAGCTACATAAGAAATCTGTATAAGCCTCCTTAGCTTGTGTCACGAGAGTCTCCTTATAACCTGAACACCAGGTTATGCATGTGACTGGTGACTGCTGTGTCCTAATTGCAGGCCCTCTCTGTCTACCCATGCAGGTATATGGTGCAGTGGCCTGGAGCACGGATATTGCGTCGTCAGGAGCTGGATGCCTTCCTGGCTCAGGCGTTGTCCCCCAAACTCTACGAGCCCGATCAGCTGCAGGAGCTCAAGGTAACTGACACCTCCTTCGTGGTCTCCTGGAGCGTTGCTCTGGCGTTCAAGGGACAGCTCACCTCACCTGGCAGCTGCTCGATGCACCAAACTATAGGGCTAAAACGAGAACTTGAGAGCCTTCAGGGCTAAGGGAGTTTCTTTCCCAGTTATTGAAACGGTCAAGTCTGCTTTTGGGTGTTTATTCTTGTTTTTCTCATCAGGAGATAAACTTACCTTTTATTTCAGTTGGGGATCTCAGACCCTGGGAGGGCTTGGTCTAAAGAATTTTCTAACATCTGGCCAGGATCTTTTTCTTATTTCGTTCTGTTCCTAGTTACAGCATTCATTTTCTCAAAAAAACTAGTCTTTGTCCTCCTAGTATTGTAAATGCCTTTTAAAAAACCACTTGAAGAACAACGTTATACCATCATTCCTGTGCCCTTTTAGTCAGCATTTAACATCGTACTCCTTTTAATTTTCCCTTCAGTAATTCCTTTTATCCTTTGTTTTTACAGTATTAATTTTCTCCACGTTGTCACCTGATTTTTCAGTGTGCTTATCTTTTCAGTGCACTTTTATTAGTTGCTGTGTTCGCATGGCTATGCTTGCTTTCTAATTTCCACACTAAATTTTAGAAAATTCAAGACTTTTCAGAGTTAGCTTAATTTAGTGAATCTGCCTTTTCTTTTTAATGCATAGGGTTTTGGATTTTTCTTTGCCGTTGGTTATTTATTTATTTATTTTACAAAATTTTATTTGTAATCAAGTAATCTCTTTTGACAAAATCGCCTTCACCTTTAGATCTTTTTGTTACTCTTTATGAAGGCGTTCTTTCCGGGTTTTAGGCTTACTGTATAGATTTTTAGAATTCTACACTTGGGACTCAGTAAATTTCTGGTTTGCCCTGTATCACTGAGTTAAATTCAGTAATTTGGTGTTGAGTGCCCCTTGCCTGTGGAGAGCTCATGTCATTTGTGGTCACCTTAGGCTTCTGGTGACTTTGAAACAAGCTAAATGAGACAATGAAACTTAGAGGATCTACCTCAAATTGTATTCTTTACTTTGTAGATTAAGCTTTTCTGTTTGTTAGACAGAAATTATTATTTTTAATGGTTTTGAATTTAAGTTTTTGATTTAGACTGTCTGGCCGGGTGTCCCTGAGAGGCTGTATTAAGCACAGGCTTTCCCTCCTGTGTCCTAGAGTGTGGTGCCATCACCACCGTCTTCATCACCAGACTGTGCTCAGGGGTGTTGTAAATACTTTTACCAGAGTGTGGTGCCATCCCTCTACCTCTACTTCCTGTTTCTCTTATTTAGATTATTACATCAGTATTGACATCCCAGTTCTGAAAATCAGACCGCCAGGTATCAGGTATGCCCACCAAGCCTTATTCACCATCAAGTTGCTTTTACTCAAAGTTCATCTTTTCTCCCATATCCTTTTCATTTTTGGATCAACACATAGGATATAACTTTTGAAAGACAATCACACTCTAAGCTTTCATTTTGGTTCTTTTGAAGTCTCAGTGCTTTCATGATTTTCTCCTGATTCTTCGTCTAAAGCTAGGCATTTCTAGAGCTGTGTTAGAAAGTGTAGGTACTTCAGGCCCACCCCTGTCCCTTTGACTCTTATGGTCTGGAGGTCTGTGTTCCCATCACCAAGGGCAGCCTGCACGTTAGCACTCTGTTCATGAGTAGCCTAGATTCTGAAACCACCAAAAGAAAAAATAGCAGCTTTCCTTGGGGGAAGAGATAGTTGTTTTTTTTAAGATCGAAAATCCTCTCAGCTATCAGATTGAGAACTGATAAGAATAATAATTATTTAAATGCTACAAAAATTTCTATGTAGACCTGAGAGAGGGTCCCAAAATTCAGTGATAGAAAAGTAAATTTTAAAACTGCTTTTTCATTTAACCATTAGAAGTTGTTTTGATATATCAAAATCAATGACAATGTTTTCCTATAAAAAACCATTTCACTGTGTAGGATATAGTCAACTCTTGATATTTGGTGTTGTTTTAGGGGCCATTATGCAGTTTGTGGATTGCCCAGACCCTGTTTTTCTTCTCCCACTTCTGTCTGTGTGCTTTGAGAGTAAAGGGGAAGAGAAAGAAAAGACTCGAATTTGACAGTTTGGCCTCTGGTTAGCTTTTCTGGTGAGATGTTTGGTGAGGAAATATGTTGAAACTGTAAGTTAAAATGACTTTATAATAGTTTCACCTGGTCTGTGCTCTGTCTACCCGCTGCAGCCGTGAACAATTGAGTGTTCTGTGTGGCTCATTGAGGACCAGGGACAGTGACTGACACCCTCACTTTTCTCTGGTATATTAGGTCTTCTCCTAGGTTACCAGTGTGAATGGAGTTACTAAGGTAGAGTCAGCACTGACACTGTTTGGAGGAGAGCAAGTAAAGGATAAGGAGAAGGACCTTTGTACAGATTTAATTTTTATCTAGTTTCTTTCTCCTTGCTCTTGACATCTCTGTAATTGTCTTACCTTCTTTGAATGTTTTCACATGCCAAGTGGAAAATATAAAGCTGGAAAGTGAAGAGCTTTAAAGACAGTGCTATGGGCTGTAGCATGTCTGTGGTACCTATAGTAGTTACTGTGCGTGTAGGTAAAGAGGACAGGTCACAGTACAAGTTTTAGGAGTAATGAGAAGTCAGACAAGCTCATTTTCCTGGAATTTGGTTCTTGAGCTAATTGGGCAGAGATTAAATTCCATGTTTGTTTTTCTATAAAGTCAAAATTTTGTCAGCATTTCTCTAGTTGAGGAACTTTGGATAATGTTGAATATTTTATGCTACTTGGTATAAGACAATGAGGTTGAAGTGAATATTTTGGCCATTTCTGTGGTCAGAGATTCAGATTCTGGTGCTACCAGTCACCAGTGTTGTGACGCTGAGTCTCTCATTTATTAGATAGGCACTAAGAGCAGTGCCTGCATCGCATGACTGTTGAGATGTAAACGAGACGATCTATGTGAAAATACTTAGTGCAGTGTCTGGTAAATATTTACTGAGTTAACCATAAATGTTAGACAGTGTTCTTTGTACAATTAATATTTAGGGACAGAAATATAAACTGCTGCGTAATTTTTTAAATTGTCATATGAAGCCAAATCTACACAGTAATTGAGATTTTATTCCATTATTTAGACAACTTTTAAGAATTTTCTCTATTAAATTGATGGTAGTTGTCATTACTGAAACTAAGTGACTTGAAAATCACTTTTTAACCCATAAAAACAATTCCTCAACTAATGGTGAGGCTAATTTCAATAAGTAATGTGTGTGGATAACGTAGGCTTCTCCATTGCTCTCATCAGCTCACAAGGAGATGACTCTTTCCAACTAGGGTGCTTCTGTGCTCCACACACCGGCTGGTCTTTCCTAACTTCTGCACGCAGATAGCCACCTGCCCAGAGTAGTTTTGAGCTTTATTAGTCAAATAAGGGTTTGTTGTCGATATGACCAATACTACCAGTGACTAAGAAATGAGAGCAGCATTGTGCTTCCACAAGACTGCTGGTGGCACCGCCCACCGCTTTGATTGTGAGCGGACATCTTTAGCGCAGCACCAACACCGTCATTGCCTCTCCGTCAGCCTTGACCTGGCCCAGAGGCCATAGCAGCAGTGAGTGGCTGGAGGCCAAGCTACTGCTGTGCCATGTTCCCACAGTGTCAGCTTTTAGGGAGGAGAAACCCCCCCCTTGATTACTACCTCTTGAGACTCTCAGAGAAGGCAGTTTCTACTTCCTATTTGCCCTCCATTTCTGCTCATAAATATAGAAATGCATCTAATTCTATCACCCTAACCCCACCTGCCCTCAACTGAACATGCTTTGTTCCCATTCCTACCTTGTGAGAGGAGCAGGAACCAGCATGGTGGGCCAGGTGGGGTGGACAGACTTCTCCAGGTTTGAGAAGTTCTGAAGTGCATTGACTTAAAATTTATTTAAAAGAAAAAAAGATTGGAAAACACTGTTAGCTGTTAATGGGGACTAATAGCACAAAACAGAAGATATTCATAAATTCATCAATATTTGGCACGAGAGTGATCTTTTTTTTCCTCTTTAATGAAAAGCCAGTTTACCTGCCACAATTATGCATTGCTTAGGTTGATGCTCATAAAGATAACATTCTTGAGACTCCATCACCTTAAAAAATAAGCATGCCAGGTGGGAAGACAGAAACCAGGACACCTAAAACTCCGTCCCGGATAATCCACAAACTAGGTCCTTCACAGACAGATGATCAAGAGTTGACTGTATTTGTCAGTGTTTCTCACCCTGTGCATCAGATGCCAGGAGAGAGAGAGCTGTGTGCACACAGGAGAGCTCCCAGCACTAATGACTGAGGGAGAGGACCAGGGAGACAGTCTCTAGATTCTGGTAGTCTGCATGATTCAGATACAATGTTTCTGTTGTTGTGTTCTTTCATTTATAAGCTATCCATTTCTCCTAAAACATTTTGACAGTCTCATTAATAAGTTGCTATCTAAAACATTAACATATAAAATAATGTAAACAAAGTACAAGTTTTAGAATGAAATTATACCAAGTAATTTTTTAATATGACTATTTTTAAAATGCATAATCTTATTAGAATGTTCCGTTTTACACTCATTCTATACCAGTGTATAGAATCTGAAGTGTAAAGTTTATTTCATAAATGAATTGTGGGCTTCTTAACTGCTAAGAAGACTATCAAATAATTTGTTACTTGATCATGTGTCAATCTTAAATATAGTATTACTTTATGCTTGTATTACACATCACAAATTCCAAACTGAACTATTGTATTTTAGTATGTTATAAAAGTCTCTTAAATTTAAGTTTGTTAAATAAATAACATAAAAAGCCTTTGTGTTGAAACAGGCCAGTGCTAGGTCACCATACGGTGTTGACAGGTCTGCTTAGGGTGTCTGGTTGAGGGGTGTCCTTGTTAACCATGAGAGCTGTAGTCAGATGTTGCGAGAACTTCGTAATGCAGTACTCTTACTCCATAGAGATCACTCTTTTCCATTTAAAGATTGAGAACCTCGACCCTCGAGGCATTCAGCTGTCAGCTCTCTTCATGAGTGGTGTGGACATGGCCCTGTTTGCAAACGACGCGTGTGGCCAGCCCGTGCCCTGGGAACACTGCTGTCCTTGGATGTATTTTGATGGGAAGCTCTTCCAGTCCAAGCTCCTGAAAGCAAGCCGGGAAAAGACCCCACTCATCGACCTCTGTGATGGTCAGGTCAGTTGCAAGGATGCAGGCTTGGAGGTGGGGAGGAGCAGCTGGCCACCTTTAACCAGAAGGAAATAGCACTCACTGACTAATTGATCGTCTTTCATACCAAATTTGTAGTGACCTCATGTGACAGAATTCTGTTTTTAGATTGAGCCCAGCCATTGTTTGAGTCATTGTCAGTTCGGTGCTCATGTGAGCTGAGCCCTGGATACACAGTGCACCTGATTCTCATTAATCACCGCAGTCATGTTCTGTGAGTTTGCCCCAGACACGGAATTAGCAGATATTGAACCTTGCCTCTTAGGGGAAATACAGGGTTAGGTACCTGCAGTCCTCCAGGCACAACATCTTTGTCAGCTGATCAACATTATAACCTTGTTTGCGTGTGTTTCTGTTTGAAGACGTCTTAAAGAATATATATTGTCAATTTGCTCACATTGAACTCAGGTCCAGCAGTGCTGTAACTCAGCCTGAGCAAAGTTAAATCTAGCACACATGTTTTCTCCATCACAGCCTGGCCATTAGGGACACAGACAGCCCTCGACACTGCGCTTTGCAGCCATGTCAAACAGGAAAGGCACCCACAAAACTTTTAAAAATGGCTCTAAGTAGACAGTGAGTAGGACGCTTGTTTACAGTATAAAAGCTGAAGCAAAGGTCAGAGACTCGCCTTCTTAAGTGTGCCCTGCTCTACACACGTCTGCAAATAGCCACGAGAATGCCACAGCGTTGATTTCGGGGTTGCAAATGCATTTTAGCAAGTAGATGAATTCACAGATGGGGAGCTCGAGAATTTTGAGGATTGACTGCACTTTTTTAAAATCCTGGTTTAAAAATAAAGTGAAGTAGGTTATCAGGTTATTTTGTCTCATTGCCTGAAAGAGACTCAAATTGGCTTGAAGACTTAAACTTTAAACTACAAAACATGCGATCTCTAGGACTGATTTATTATGGAGTAAGCAGATTTTCAGATTCTCTGATTAGAGACTGGTTGTTCAAAGACTTCCAGTTGAGTATTTTGGACATTAGATGAGCTTTGTTCAGGCTGAGTTATAGTGCTACTGTCCCTAAGTCCAGTGGAATTTGACACATACAAGTTGTGTAATCTGCATTCGTGCAGGTTATATTGTTTTTCATGATGTAATTAATGTAAAATGACAGAATAGTCATCTCAGGGGCAGCCTCACAAAGGTCAGGTCTCGTCCTGAAGAGCAAGAGCTCCAGGCTTCTCTTAGGAAGCATCTGTTACTCTGCACCTCAGTTTGCTTTCTACAAAATGCAGTGAATACCTGACCTAATACTAAATTGATAGGAAAGTAAACTTCAGAGATGTAAACTAGGCATATCTACCCTGTGGTGCATGAGTGAAAGGCCACTGTGCTCAGCACAACACCAGCGACGCTTCATGAGTGGAAAGAAGGAAAACTGGGTGAGATCTATCTTGACTTGGCCATTGGTTTTGAGAACCAAATTCACAGTTTCAGTAATAACTTTAGAATAAATGGTTCTCACCTGAAGATATACTCAGACAGTAGGAATTCATGTTTGTTTATGAGATTAAGAGGTACCTTCGTTTTTTTATATTTTTGTTCTTGTGGTCATGTTTGCGTTCTGTAAACAAGTACTGCGGAGCAGACTGTGACTGTTCACGGATGAATAACTTGACATGGCACAGCAGCCTATATGCCATTTCTTTCTTCTTCATTTCAATTCAGCGGAAACCTTGTGAATCGGGTTTTCACATGCTCTGGTGCTTGGTTTGCAGGCCGAGCAAGCTGCCAAGGTAGAAAAGATGCGGCAGAGTATCCTGGAAGGGCTGAACTTCTCCCGGCAGAGCCTCCCGCTCCCCTTCCCACCGCCCTCAGCACTGCCTTTCTACCCAGCTTCTGTGTACCCGCGGCACTTCGGGCCTGTACCCCCAGCTCAGGGCCGAGGGCGGGGCTTTGCAGGTGAGTATGCCCCCCACCACAAGCAGGTGTGGGAAGATAGATGCACACACAGGCCTTAGTGGGCCATGTCTTGCCATGTTGAGACTTTGTAATTAACTGTCAGGTTTAGTTATGAAAGGAGCAAATTGAGTCCAGAAGAGATTCTGGGAAAGGGAGAAAGGGAGCTACAGAAGCTGTGGCAGAGATGAGATTTTAAAATCAGTCAGTATTGCTGAAAATTCTGTTCATGCTCATGATTTAAGATTTTCATGTGAGGTTAGGGGAGCCCTCATCTACTAAGGCCACCTCCCAGCCACTGACTGGGCTACGTGATAGTCCCTGGTTGCAGGAGGCTCCTTCAGTGTCAGTGGATCTGTGTTCTGGTGTTGACTAGAGAGGCTGGGAAACCCCTCCCTGGCAGTTGATGGTGTAAGAACAAAAACTGGAGGAAATGGGGATCACTCTGCCTGAAAGCCCACCCAGGGGGCTCTCCCCTGAACCTGATTCCTCATGGCTTCTCCCATCTCTCTCCTCCCGGGTCCCACAGGAGTCTGTGGCTTTGGAGGCCCCTATGGGGAAACTGTAGCAACAGGCGCTTACCGTGCCTTCCGCGTGGCGACGGCAGCAGGACACTGTGGAGCCTTCTCAGGCAGTGACGGCAGCAGGACTAGCAAGTCGCAGGGCGGTAATTATGCCATGCCTCCTCCTAGAGCTTCTGCCTGCCAGCAGCTTCCCTGCTCCTCTGGCTCCTTTCTCCTCTTCTGTCCTGACTCTAGCAGCACATTCTTCCTATGAGGCCCCTGCCCTGGCTTCTGTTTCTGCTCCTGTCCTCTCACCCGGTCTGCCCCAGGTCTCTGCAGCAGCTTTGCTGGGGGCCACCTCTGCCTTACTTCTGGGCTATCCCACGTCCATACACAGCCTTTCTTGTGCATCCGGCTCCCTAACTATCACTTCCTGTGATAGAACCAGCTGCCCATTAACAACCAGTGGTGTGTCTTTCCTACCTTATTCCCGAAACACCCTCCTCTTGGTAAAAAGGATTTTACATGTATAAAAGATTCTGAGGCTGCAGTAGAATTCCTGGCATAAAAACTCAAAATTTGAAACATTTTAAAAGAAACAGCTGATATTAGATATATAAATCAGTTAGTTTATTTTAAATTCCCATGGCTTCTCTTCTCATTTGTGTTAGGCTTAAAAGGGAGAAAAAAGTCTTTTAACATTTAGTTTTGAAATAATGTCTTGTGATTTTGCTGTAATTTAAAGCCTATGACTTGTGGCTTTGTCACAAATTCTGTATTTTGGGGCTGCAGATTTAAATGTGGCCGTCAAGTCTACATTATAGGGTTATTGAAATACATTTTTAAGTAACCTTGGGGATAGCAGTCCTTTCTTAACCAGGAATGCTTTTCCAGCTCACTTACCGAGGCTTGCAACAGAATCTTGTGTAGCAGTGAGACTCTCGCAGATGAATGCAGCCCTTCTGTGGCCACAGGAGCGTTTATCCCCTCCCCACTTGACTTGCATGCCCCTTTCTTGCCTCCCCAGGGTTTTCCCAGCTGTTGGGCGCTTTTTTCTTCCTGTCCCTATGTCATTTGGTGCACAATGAGGTGTGCTATATGCTTGCAGCCCTGGCCTGGGAACTCATGCTAGCCTGCAGTTGGGATAAAACATGGGGGTGGGAGGGGATCTTAAGGCAAAATGACAAGAGGAATGTGCTTCCTAACTTCCCCCAAATTGTGTCTGGAACTGAAATCTCTGCTGTCCAGCATACTAGCCAGTGGCAACATGTGACTGTCAGACACTTTAACTATAATTCATCCAACCTGAGCTGTGTCCTAAATGAAAAATACACTTTGATTTTAAAGACATAATATGGGGGGGAAATGCAAAATATCTCATTAATAGTTTTTTATATTGATTACATGTTGAAATAATATTTTGGATATATTGAGTTAAATAAAGTAGATGCTATTAATACTTATTTCATATGTTTCTTTGTATTTTTATAATGTGGCTACTAGAAAATGTAAGGCTTATCCCAGATTTTATTGGACAGCACTGTCCAGCTGCTAAGTCATTATGGCTGACAACTGGACAGTGAGAGTTTAGTACAGTTCATTCCGTCTTCCAGAAAATAAGATGCTTGAAGTTCTCTTTTGTTGTATTTTTATCAGAAGTTTTACTGAGTTAATAGAGAATTTTCTTGGGTAAACATGTCAGAAAACCTTAGAATATGCAGGCTACTGATAATTAATAAAAATTGGTGCATACAGTGAATTTGTGACCCAGCATAAGGGGATTGTAATTTAACAGTACAATAAGAAACAACAGGCTCTGTTTATGGATTAATTTCCATAATGTTTGGTTAAGGTAGTAAACTTGGAAGTGATTATCCTAACAGAAAATAACATATACAGACTGCCTGTATCAAGGACAGTACATGACGGAATGTATTTCTGTCTTGCACATGTTGTAGTTGTAACCTGTTTCAGTTGTCATGGGTTATTTTAGTAGTTACCACATTTGTCTTGCTTTCAGGTGTATTTTTAACAGCAGTTAAAACCATTAAAATCAAATAATGTGCACATAGATACTCCACATAATGAACAAGTCATCACAAAGCAAGAGAAAGGGCTTCATATGAAATATAAACCATAATTGAAAAGAAAATGCTTGCCTCTTTCTCTCTGCCATTTTTAAATCTGGGATTGGGATAGTAAGGATTTTTTTTTTTTGTCTATTTTTCATGTAGGAATCCAACCTATACCTTCTCAGGGAGGGAAGCTAGAAATAGCTGGCACCGTAGTCGGCCACTGGGCTGGGAGCAGACGGGGCCGTGGGGGCCGCGGGCCTTTTCCCCTGCAGGTCGTTTCTGTTGGAGGACCAGCAAGAGGGTAAGTGCTGAACAATGAAAATGGATTTATATAAATTTAAAAATGGCCTCTTACTTACTTTTTTCATTTATGAGTTTATTAGAAACATTTTTATGTCATTAAATTCACTATAATATTCTCAGTGATTATACAGGATTGCGTTATAAGCACCGTTATAATTATTTAAATCATTAAATAATTATCCACACATTATTCAGTTAACCAATTTTTAATGTTTAAAACAGCATTTTTGAAGTGTATTTTTCAAATTGCATGCGCTGGATATGGACAAAAAAATAAGATTGATCCCTTGGAATCGATCTTTGGCAGGTCCATGATTTAATAAACTCAATGCTTCCTATAACATAAGATTAACCGTTTCGGTACAGGTGCCAGGTATATCCAGCGCCCATCTGATGACCTATGTGGACGAGCACCGGATATATCTGGCATCCAAGTGGCAGTCCGTGCGTTATAATTTTTATAAATTTTACTTATATAATTGATAGAATTGTATATAACTCTCTCTTAATACTAAAGTTACAAACAACACTTGGAAAAAAGCATTGTTTTATTAAGCATGGGTCTTATACAAGGTTAGGAAAGTCTTCACACAAAGGAGGACTGACCATGTGCCATGTGTGCGTTTTTGGCGCGGCACCTCATACAGCGGGAGTGTCGCGGCGGAAAGAGCGCTCGTACCGAAAGGGTTAAATACTAAATCCATTTTATTTATTTTTTGTTTTTATTGATCTTGGGGGGCCAGGGAGAGAGAAACAGAAACATCAATTTGTTCCACTTGTTCAAGTATTCACTGGTTGCTTTTTGGTGTCCTGACCAGATATCGAACCCACAACCTTGGTATGTTGGGATGACGCTCTAACCAACTGAGCTATCCAGACTGGGCCCATTTGATGTTATTTTAAATGTGTTAAATGCTGTTTAAAACAGATTCAAGTCTTTCTGCTTTTGTCTTCTTTTATCTCTTTTATTCACTCAGGCGTCCAAGAGGAGTTATTTCCACCCCAGTGATCAGAACATTTGGAAGAGGTGGGAGGTACTATGGCAGAGGTTACAAAAACCAGGGTGCGATTCAGGTAATAATACGACGTAATGCTGGTGCTGGGTCACTCCCTAGTGTCTTGTCTTCTGGGCTAGTGTTTTCATTCCAGACAGGGGTGGTGTCGGGGTGTGTTCATGGAACATCTAACTTGATAGTGGCGTGTGGTGCTCACCAGCTGTAAAGTCCCTTAACTGAAATCACATCCATGAGGTTTGTGCTCATGTTCCCAGCTGCTTGTAGGAAATGACTGAGAGTAACCGAAGGCCGTTAATGGTGTTTATATTTAAAAATAGTAGTAGTAAATAGCATTTAGGATTTAAAAAGAAAATCGTGACTTTTAGTGCTGGGACAGTATGTCTCTTTCTCCTTCTCCTGGACCATCTTGACTAACTTCTTCCAGAAACGATCAGCCAAAGAGGAAACAAGTCATGTGCCTGTCTTCAGGAAAGAGCTAGAACTTTTCTTCCACTTTGGAATGACCTTTTTAATACATCAGTTAGCTCTAACACTGTAGTATATTGTCTCACTTCTTGAATTATGATATTTAACCAGAAAGTACAGTTCATTTTGATGTTATTCATGTATATGTTAAGAGGAGTGTATTCTTGCAACTCATATTAATAACCCATATTTAGAAACCTAATTGGCCAAGAGAAGATAAAACTGTCTTTACCAGGTGATCTTAGCATCTTGGTAACTTGTTTTAATGAATTACATCAAACATCAAGTACAAAGGCAGTCCCTTCACTGAAAGTGGGGTACAGGCCACTTTTCTTTGCAGCACAGCATCCAGCAAAGGGAGGAACATGGCCAAATGTGCCCCCAGTTCCTCAAGCCCCACCCTGACCTTCTTCCACCTTCACAGAGATGCATTTTGAGCCAAAGGCACTTTTAGCCATTCAACAGATTTAAAAGAGGGAGCCACAACCTTATTGTGGCTCCATCCCAGAGCCTTTCCTGTAAAAATGGTCCTTGTGTGTTACTGTGCAGGGCTGTCAAACTCATTTTCACCAGGGGCCACATCAGACACAAGGGTGCCTTCAAAGGGCCGAATGTAATTTTAGGTCTCTGTAAATGTAACTACTCCTTAACTAAGGGCAAGGAGCTCGGTGCTGCCGCTGGGAAGAAACAAGGTGGAGGACCGGATTCGGCCCACGGGCCTTGTGTTTGCCAGCTGTGCTATAGTGGATAATGGGGCCTTTCCTGAGTGTCCCCATATTGCTTAAAAACTTTAATGTAAAATATATATACCAAAAATCACACAAAAAGATGTGTAGCATAATTAGTTGTAAGGCAAATACCCATATGCCACCACTACATGATGAGTAGCATCACCAGCCGTACCAAGAGCCACTCCGTCCATATCCCAACGCCTTCCTCTTCCCTCTGCCCAAAATAACCACGACCCAGATTGATGCTGTTTCCAGTTATCTTGTCCTGTCTGTAGTTTTATCGTTCAGGTATGTTGTCCCTAGACATGGTAGAGTTAGTTCATTTTCATTTATTTGCTATGTCATTAAGCGTCCCTCTCTTTCTTGTCCTTTACTTTATCTGTTAAAAGACAACCCGGGCATTTCATGACAGACTTCTGGATTCTGCTGAGTACACACTCATGGTGCCGTTCCCCATGTGGCTCTATGTCCTTTTTGCATGCTGGTAGCTGGATCTAGGTGCTCCCTTCTCCTCGGGTTTGTCCCTGTGGCTAGACTGGAGTGCACCTGAGTGCTCTCATGTCTACTTGTCTATGTTTGTGTGCTGGACCCATTGGTGCCTCAGTGACTAGACCCGTTCATTCATTAGGGACTGCAGAATGAAGATGTTTTTAACCCGTCATTTCTTTTATTTCTTAGGCTATTTTTATAAATAGATGCTTCCCATTGCCTCCTGTTTGGTGCCCAAGTATTACAGCCCTTACAGGAAAGGAAAGGTCTGCATGTGGTGCTGAAGTCTCACCTTGCTCATCCTAGGCTGCTGGGCCTTTTCACTACGACTTCAGGTCCTCTGTAGCTTTCTATCTAGGGTGTCACCCAGCCCAGTAGACCTGCAACAGCCACTTCTCTTAGTTTCTTGGTTTCTTCCATGGGAAACAGCTTTGCAAGACCATAGTATAGGCACCGATGCACTCTGACTACCATGGGGTTGGGGTTAGTCACTATTCCTGGTTCTCTGTGTATACATACACAGCTCCATCTCTTCCTACATGAAGATGCTTTTTACTATATATATTTTTAAGATAGAATCCTCATGAATTCATACCAGTGTTTTCAGTTCATACTGAGGACTGTGGTGCTTTCACTTGATTTCGTTGTTACGTCTGTCCTTTCTTCCACACCAGCTCACAACTTCTGGGCTTTTCTTGTGGACAGAGCTAGAGGGGAAGAAGGTGTACATAAGCACATTGTATATGCTGGGTGCAGAAATGTATACACTTGTGCTGCTGCCTTTTTCTTTTCAGTGAAAAACCTCAAGAGTTTATATTGACTCTTTCAGTTCAAATTTAGAACTTCAGAAATCTTACTTAACCTTTACCATTTACATCTGTATATCCTCCCACCCTGAGAATCTTGGTTCCTAAGAACCTAGGGAATGATTAACTTGGAATGTACCATAACTCGTATTCACTTTATCCCATACTGCACACACAGGCAGCTCAGAACAGTTAATACTGCTGTCACTAGCACCATCTCTGAGAACAGGTAATATGTTGGCATATGCTTCCCTGCTCCCGCCAGCTTGAATTTTTTAAGAAATAGCTGTGCTTTCACCGTCTGCGTGGTTCGAGCATATGGGAGTGACCCACTTCACTCTTCCTTTAGCCTCTTCTGTCCATGTTCCACAATCTTCGCATCCCAGGCCCCACCAGCCTGTGTCTATGGGCCTATTTTATTCCTCTGAGGCTCTTTCTTCAGTACATTTCAGGAAGGACTCATGGAAAAAATACTCAGTGTGAAAGCAGTTGTTTTCCTAGCAGAGGCATACCTCATCGGTATTGTGGGTTTACTTCCAGACCACCGCAGTAAAGTAAGTACCTCAATAGAGAGAGCTGTAGCCTTTTTGCTGGTGGAGGGTCTTGCCTTTGATTTCTGAAATTGTAACATCTGTGAAGCACAGTAAAGCAGGAAGTAGTAAAGCAAGGTATGTCTGCACTGGAAACATTGATATCTCCTCCCCAAGTGTCTTACGTCTGTGATACCATTTTCTTCTCTCAAAGCTTTCCTTTCAAAGTCTGATAATAGTCTAGTTATCGCCCTGGTTGATGTGGCTAAGGGGATTGAGAGCTGGCCTGCGAACCAAAGGGTCGCCAGTTCACTTCCCAGTCAGGGCACATGTCTGGGTTGCGGGCCAGGTCCCCAGTATGGGGTGAGTGAAAGGCAACCACACTTGGATTTTTCTCTCTTTGTCTTTCTCCCTCCCTTCCCCTCTCTCTAAGAATAAATAAATAAAACATATATTTTTTTAAATTGAACTGTGCTGGTCTGTACGTAGAGAACTTTAAAAAAAAAATGATCTAGTTGTCTTTCCCTCTGAAGTCATTTGCTATTTTGGCTTAAATGTCTAAATTGTTTTTTGTTTTTCTGTCAAAGTTTAGTGATACACCTTGCTAGTGGTTGCTCTGTGTCAATGCTCTTTCAAACACAATTTTAAATCTTGTTTTACATCAGAAACTTTTCTTGAATTACTAGTTTTTCATTTCTGTTCTTTTTCCTTGGTTATTTTAATATTTGGTGCTTCTGTTGTCCTTGTTCTTCCGGGTTTGTCTTCAGTATTTGTCATACTCTTGATTTCTTTTTATCTTTCCCTTTTTTTGAGATATAACTCACATACCATACAATTCACTTGTTTAAAGTATATAATTCTCATCCTGGTTGGTGTGGCTCAGTGGATTGAGTGCCAGCCTGCAAACTAAAGGATCACTGGTTCGATTCCCAGTCTAGCGCATGTGCCTGAGTTGCAGGCCAGGTCCCCAATAGGGGCACACGAGAGGCAACCACACATTGATGTTTCCCTTCCTCTTTTTCTCCCTCCATCCCCTCTAAAAATAAATAAAGTCTTAAAAAAATAAATAAAAATAAAGTATACAATTCTCAAGGTCACGCAGTAGTTACCACTAATTCCAAAACATTCATCACTCCAAGAAGAAACCACATACTCAGGAGCAGTCACTACCCCGGTACCCCCCTGCCCCAGCCCGACAACCATGTATCTGCCTTGTGTCTCAGCGGACTTGCTGTCTGTACCTTTAATGTAAATAAATGCATGTGTGGCATGTACCAGCACTTCATTCCTTTTCATTGCTGAGTAATGTTCTGTTGTGTGGATGGACCACACTTTGTTTATCCATTTAGGTTGTTTTTATTTTGGGGCTCTTGTGAATAATGCTGCTATGAGCATATATATACAATTTTGGCTTTTTCCCAACAGTTTTTTTGAGATATAATAAACATACAATGTTAAATTACTTGCAGATATACAACACGATTCAATATAAGTCTAGTTAAAATCCATCATCTTACATAATTTTAAAAAGTCTCTCTTTTTGTGATGAGAACTTTTAAGATCTCTCACATACACAGGGTGGGGCAAAAGTAGATTTACAGTTCATATGGAAAGAAATACAAAAATTAATAAATAATATTAAGGATAAACTATGTTTCACAAACAACTAGGAACCTACCTTTGCCCCACCCTGTACAATAGAGTATTAGTAACTGCAATCATTATGTACAAGTGTGTGCGTAGACACGTTTCAGGTCTCTTGGGAAGACATACGGGAGTGAATGTTGTAATTCAGCTTAACTAATTGAGGAACCACCAAACTTTTTCCGAAGTGGCTGCACCATTTTCCGTTCCTACCAGCAGTGTCTGAGGCTTCTGATCCCTCTACATTCTCACTAACGTTTTTGGTGGTTTTGTCTTTGAGTTTAGCCACCCCAGTACTTGTGAAGTAGTATCAAATACAGTTTTGATTGGCATTTCCCTGTCTTTGTTTCTTTCTGATTGTAAAAATTTTCTTCCTTTTCACTTTGTTCAGGTATTACAGTATTTATTTGGTGTGTTTCTTCTAGCTTAGTTTTCATTTTTGGAATAATCTTTTTATTTTGAATTCTTTTCTGAGATTTTCACCTCATTTCCTAGCTTCTCTTGGTTTCATCTGTGCATTTCCTGTCCTGTCACAGCCCATTTTGAAGTCAGAGGAGCAGTCTTGGGATTTTATGGACATACCTTTGAAATATTTCATTGCCCATAAGGCTGTTGTTTCATCCCTTACTTTTCTATAATGGCATCACATGTAGTTCCACCTTGGTACTTTCTGTTGCTCGTTTTTAGGTGACAGTAGTCTTTTTGCATCTTGAGAAGCACAGATAATGAAGGGCAGCCTGTCTCCTGAGAGTGTCTTGTCTCTTCTGTCTCCGTTGTTGCCATCCTGGTGGGGCCAATTCTAAGAGTATGTGTGTAGAAGAGGCAGTGCTGCCCTGTGCTTGTGGTCAGTCACTTGGGGGGGACACCTCACAGTGGCCAAGGTGTACTGGAAGAATTGGCTGTAGAGATAGGTACAAGCTGACTTTCCTTCTCGTTCCTCTTAACATCCTCCATGCACACCTCCACATCCCCCCGAGAGTGACTGTGGGGCAGTTCCATGGTAAATGGGCCCCTTGACGCAGTTCCTACAGCAGGCATCTGTGAGGGGGCCACCCTGTGACCACTGCCAATACCGTATGCTGCGGGTGTTTGTTTAGTCCAGTGAGTGGACTGTTTCCTGAGAGAGCATGGGCTTTGAGGTTTGAAAGCATGTACTTGAGATCTTCAGTATTATTTTTAGCCCCTTCTTGGCCCTCCTATATTTTATTCTTCCTGTATTTTTATATTATTTATTTTAAGGTTTCAAGAAAATGACAGTAGTACAGACTTCTGAAAAAGTTTACATTAGAGTTTCTGAACTGTAAGATTGAAAACTAAAATGAGAAGACAGTGTGGGACATGGAGCCCAGGGGGTCCATGGTAGCCACTGTAGGAGAAGACGTCCCTGAGGCGAGGGTGACGGGCACCTTCAGCCCCACTTTGGGCTGAGCAGATGGCCATTTTCAACCAAGCAAACGCCCTGATTCCCAGAGTAGCGAGAACTAGAAGGCACGAGATGCATTGCCATCTTATGTTGACGGGGATGGGATGTGGAGCTGGAAGATCTGTAAGCAGCTTACCTGTTCTAGGCCTCAGTTTTCTCATCTTAAAAGTGGCCATTTGAAGGTAAAAACCATGAATGTTTTCTTCAGCAACAAGTTAGTCTCTGACAGTGGTTCTCAGCCCTGGCAATATCACTCTCATAGGGGACACTAGATTGCTTGGGGCCATGGTTGATTGTCACAGCTTGGGCTGCAAGTGCTGCTGCCTTCTATGGACAGAGGCCAGTAATGCTTCTAACCACCCTTCAGTGTACCAGACGGTCCATGACAGAACTGTGAGGCCTAAAAACCTGGCATCAGGTTGAGAAACCATGGTCTGAGAAGATGTAAGCAACTGAATGATCTTAATCATCTAAACAGATCCTTACAGAGAGGCCTTGTCTTTTCAGGAAATGTCCTGAATGAGTCTCAATGTTCATTATTTCCAGAAAATTGTTTTTAAATCTGTTAGGAGGAAGGACAGACCCATTCAGAAGAGATAAACTGCAAACATGTTGCAATTATCAGTGCAGACTTGCTTCTTTCTGAAGTTGCCCAGGAATAATTGCTTCATTTTTTGATTTCCCAGTAGAAATGGGCATCCTGTTGCCTGTTACCGTTACTGGCAGACTTGCCAGTTGTTGGTCATGGGGGACAGGCATCGTCTGAAACTTCAAAATAGACTTAAGGGGTGTTTGTTACAATACTTTAAATGGCTTGATGCTATACAAAAGGATTACTTAGGGCTCTTTAAGTAGGGATCTCCTTCATCACTCGTCATCGGGACATTAACTACAGGGAAGTTGAGAAGTGGACACAGAAGGAAACCACTGAGACAGGAAAAGCTTCTGCCAGATGAAGGTCAATCAAGCAAAAACAGAGTGTGTTATTGCACATGTAGAGAATGTATATAGAGTATGTAGGATATAGAGCATGTAACAATGTATAGAGTATATTTAGACTTACAGAGTGTATGGAGTATATAGAGAGAGTACATGCAGTGTTTTATATTCTATTCTTGAATTTGTAGCAAGTACCATCAAACCTCAGCGCCTCTTCTTTCCCACTGTTTATCAAAAGCTGCCTTATCATTTGTTGTAATTCATTTTAAAAAGGGCAAGCCTCCTTATGCTGCTTCAGCAGAAGAAGTGGCCAAAGAACTGAAGTCGAGATCCGGGGAATCCAAGTCCTCCGCAGTGTCTTCAGATGGGTCCCTGGCTGAAAATGGAGCAGTGGCTGAGAAGCCAGCTTCCCAGATGAACGGGAGTGCAGGCGACGCCAGGGCCCCCAGCCACTCGGAAAGTGCCTTGAACAATGACTCTAAGACGTGCAATACAAATCCTCACTTAAATGCACTAAGCACAGACAGTGCTTGCCGTGGAGCTGATGCTCTGGAGGCAGCTGTCTTAAAGCAAGAAGAATAAACTTATTTTTTATAGAGGGTGAAGGATGCTGGAAGGGTAAGGATTTAGGAATATCTGGAGAGAAAGAGAGCCTACAGTTATGTACATTTTTTCCTTTCCGTAAGAGAAAAATGAGGACTTTGGAAATTCGGATCCCTCTTTGATATCAGAGATTTAAAAAACACATTTTTAGTTTTAACCAGTTGTAGTCAAAATGCTACAATAAAACAAAAAGAGAGAAAGAAAATGAAGAGCATTTGACTCCCACACTTAAAATGAAGTACACACAGTTTAAACTGGTTACGACAAAAGCCTATAGTTGTGTTTCTTGAACTATAAAGAAAACAAATTTTGGCAGTCTTTATATATAGCTTAAAATATCATTTTTAGCATTTGGCACCATATGTATGCCATTATCTTTGATTTTGCATTACTGTTCACAAGAAAGCTTTGTTTAAGGCTTTGATTTTATGATTATGAAAGAAATAAGGCACAACCACAGTTTTTATTTCTTACTTAAATTTCATCACTGTTGATGTGGTTCTTTTGTGTTAAAAGAAAAAGTGCAACTATCAAAAAAATTATAGAGTAATATTGCCGTTCTGCTGATTTTCAATATACAGTACATCATACATACTTTACAAGCAAGTTAAATGGAGATAAAGTTGAAATCATAGAAGATGCAAATGACCTTTCAAAACCAACACAATGTGTTCTGGAACTTTTTGTGACTTAAATACCATGCATCTGTGATCAATGAACTATGTGGTTTTGAATCGAACGTAGACCATTAGTGCTACTACTTGAGCTAAACTTCTGCATGGTTCATAATTTTTAAAGTGTGTAGTTAATATTATGCATGTTATTGTCCTTTCTTCCATTCTTACCAGTATGTGCCCATTTGCAAAACAAAAATGCTAATAATCAGTAATAGTCCTATAAAAGATGTTAACTCTGTTTAGTCATTGACTGATCTTGCTCTAACCTTAAAATTTTGTGATTATTGACCTCTGTTGCATTTATTCTAAAAACCCCCCAAAATTATCTAGCTGTTTCGAATATCAACATTACCCTGGTGTACTCACTGCTGTATGCATTATTGTTCTTTGTTGCTG